>PVKN010012804.1:0-20442 GCA_004027915.1 Capromys pilorides
GCCCTCTGAGGGCTGAGTCACCGTCTTAGGCTGTAGAGCACGAATAGCCTGTGGCACAGCCACTCTGCCGTTTTGCTTGAGAGCCCTTGTGGACAGTGCAGGAATGGAGCAGCCAGGCACGCTGGTGCACTGCTGTGACCCAGTGCTTGGAGACTGCAGCAGGAGGAGAGCTGTGAGACCAAGGCCAGCCTGGATTACATAAAAAAAAAAAAAAAAAAAACTGCCTCAAGAATAAATCCATGGAGAGCCGGGCTTGGTGGCGCACTCCTGTTATTCCAGCACTTGGGAGGCTGAGGCAGGAAGATCAGTGTGAGTTCGAGACCAGCCTGGGGTACAAAAATGAGTTCAAGGCCAGCCTGAGCTGTATAGCCAGACTCTGTCTCAAAGAGATGAGAAAATCAATCAATCATCAATCAATCCATCCATCCATGGAACCCACGACATAGCTCAGTAGTCTAAAGCACCTGCTTAGGCAACCACAGGGACCAAACCACTGGATCCCCGACACCACATGCTGCGACAGCCCCACCCCTGGGGTAGTCTGAGCCAGCCATAGTGTAAATAAATAAAAGTTTTGTTGTTGTTGTTTTTGGCGGAACTGGGGATTGAACTCAGGCCCTTGTGTTTGCCAGGCAAGCGCTTCTTCTACTGAGCTATCTCCCCAGCCCTAATAAAGTTTAAAAAAAAGACGAAATCCATAAAACTGGGTGTGGTGGTGCATGCCCGCAATCCCTGCACTCAGGAGGCAGAGGCAGGAGGTTCATTGGAGTCATGGAGATCAGCATGGGCTACAAAGTGAGCTCAAGGCCAGCTTGAACTGTAGAGACCCCTCTCAAAAGCACAAAAAGTAAGTAAGTAGATAAGTAAATAAGTAAATAAAGCAAGCAAGCAAACAGCGCTGGTCACAGCAGCTGACATTTATTTAGGGTCAGGCTGACAGCCCACCCCCAACCTTCTCTAGAGCAGCAGCAGCTGCCTCTGGCTACACCGAGCGCCTAGGAAAAGCCACAAAGGCTCAGCCCCACCCACCACATTCTGGGAGGGGGCCGCAGATTTTTTATTTTTCCTGAGATGAGTTCTTCCTGTGTTGTGGATGCTGGGCCCCAAGCCCTAGACCCAAGCCATTTTTCTGCCTCAACCTCCAAAAGTGTGTGGGCGTGAGTTTAAAATCCTCGCCACGGCCCCAGTCCAAGGGTTTTGAAACTTGTAGGTAAATCCAACAGGCACCCGGGCCGAGAACAGCTCTTCTGCAACTGCAGCATCTCCGCACACCGCTCACACCTGGGCAGCGGAGTGGGGCAGAGGAGGGCTGCGAAGAGAAAGGCTCTAGGCCTGAGTGGAGGTCTAGAGCCCGGGAATAGAACCGTTTTCAGTCCACCTGAAATTAAGGACTTCCGGTGCTTTGATTAAGTGCTCTTTATTTGACACTCAGGTGCAAAGCACTACAGGGAGCTGCCCTGCCCAGGGCACGGCCAGCAAGCCTCTGAGGAGGTGGCCAGGGGAGGGGCCTGCAGTAGCCAGCTGCAGCCTACCCGGCCTTCTCCATCCATTCCTGGTAGGCCCCAGCATAGTTTCGAGCCCTGTGGAGGCAAAGGAGGGTGAGGGCAGGCAGCCCAGCCGGCGAGCGGGCCCCAGGCACCCCAGCCAGCCTTGTGTATCCCCTACCCCGTGTAGCCAAGGCTCCGGGCCAGCTGGGTAGCCTGGAGGCCCCGCTTGCCCATCTGACAGAAGAAGACAAGGTTCTCGTCCTCCTGCTTGGGCTTCTCGGCAGAGTACACAGCCTGGAACGCGGCGGGCTCCATCTGCAGGGCGCTTTCCAACTCGGACACTGGGACGGGGCCCAGGAGGTGAAAGGTGAAGAGGGCCGGCACGGCAACCGTGGCACTCCTAGGCTAGGGGCTGGACCTGCCAGAGCTGGGCCTGGCGGTGCAGTGAATCTCCAGGGTCCGCAGACAACAGATGGCAGTCACCTCCTCCCCACATCCTAACTCCAGGGCAAAAGCAGCCAAGCCGCGCAGGAAGTCAACAAACCAGCTTTGAATGTGAGCTGCCCCCCCCCCCGGGGGGGGGTCCCTATGAACTGCGGAGCGCCGGGTGGTCCACCCTGGAGGTCAAGCAACCCCCGCCCCCTGCTCTCTGGAAACCAGGCAGGCCGGTTCTGCTGCAAGATCCCTCTCCAACCAGCCTTTGGTGGGGAAGCTGAGCGCTAGCCACGGGTATGGAGGAAAATGCACCCCTGCTGGCCCCTCGCCACCCGACGTTGGGGACCCCTTGGCCAACACCTTCTTTGACTGACTCTGCCCCAACACTGGCGTCTCCTCCAGACCCCATACCCGGGATGTTGAGCGCCCCGGGGATGGTCCCCGCTGCTGCCTCCTCCCGAGACCGCACATCGAAGAGTCGGGCCCGGCCGGAAGCCAGGAGAGACCTCAGCTCAGGGAGTGACACTGTGGGCCCTGCAGAGGAGCGGGGGAGTGGGCCTTCAGAAGGGACTAGGGGCTCCTGTCCCTAGTCCCTAGGCCACGCCTCCCGACCCTCCTCCATCCCGCCTCAGGGCACTCGCACTCCCGACAAATTTAGGGGCCCAGGTTCCCTGGAGGTACCTGCAGCCATAGTGCGACAAGCAATCCCAGGAATCAGGAGCCGCAGGAGTGAGGCAAGCTGGCCCCTGGCGCCCACATTATTGCCCACTCCTCCCCAAAAGCAGACAGGAACCGGAAGCAAAGGTACCGCCTCCTCAGCGCTGCACCTGTTCCCTTAGGCGCTCAGTGGCCACCTGAGGGATCCTTGGGATTGCCAGAGGCGGGGTCACCCTGGTCTGCCACAGGTACAGGGACTTAGGGTGGAGTTCAGGGGCTGAACCCTACCAGAACATAGCAGTGCTTACTGGCCAACGGTCAGTGTGTCCCCTCCCTCCTACCCTAGGGCCCACAAGAGGAAAATGAGACAAAAAAGACACGCATGGCTCTGAATACTTTTACCTTTGGGGGGAGGGGGAGAAAAAAAAAAAAAAGGGAGGAAGGGAAGGAAAAAAGGAAAAAAACTGAGAACCACTCCCACAAGGGGAAAGGCCCAGAGTGAGCCCCTGCCTCTTCTCCCTGGCTTCTGGGACTTCTGTATAGGCCTCTGCTGCTCCTGCAGTCTTGTGAGGCAGCAGACACTGCTAAGCATCTGCCCCAACTTCTTCATTTAGCCTGTTCCCCAGCAGCCAGGTGCACACTGGAACCTCAGTTCCAGGGAAAGGAAGAACCAGTGGAAGCGCCAGAGTCCTGGGCTGAGCAGGGCATCGATTCAGCAGACCCTCTGTCGGGCACTCTAAGCAAGCACAGGGCAAGCCCCTCAGTTTAGTGTGTCCCATATCCGGCATGGAGACAGCACATGCATTGTGCAGGAAGAGCACAAAGGCCCGGGGCTGCGTGGTGCGGGTGGGCAAGGCTGCGGTGCACATCCACACTGGCGTGTTTCACACACTGCAGGCTGCCACACCACGGAGCCTCAGGTCAGACACGCCTTTGGAACTTCCCCTAGTCCCAGGCCAGAGGTGGGCGGTGAAAGAAAGGGGATGGGATCAGCCTGCTGCTCCTGGGCGATCTGCAGTCCTCAGGCCCAAAGCCCTGGAGTCCCCAGAATTAGTTGCTGTCGTTCTTGATTACAACTTCTAATCCGTGGTGCCGCAACTGAGCTCGCAGCAGCAGGTTCTTGTTTTTAAGATCTTCTACCTGTGGTGGGAAGGAGGCAGGAATAGGGAATGGGTAGAAAAGTTGAGAGTCAGGCCCCTGTGCTCACTCAGACATCTGCTGGTGAGGAGGCAAATGTGAAGCGCTCTCTACGAGAACGCAGGAGAGAGTCCCACACTGGGCAGCTGGCTGGCTGGGGGTGAAGGCACTGTTGGGCGGGGGTAGGCCTGACCTGCTGTCGGAGCACATCGTTGTCCAGCTGCAGCTGATCTAGCCCCTGGAGCTCCTCAGACAGCCGGTGGTTACTCTGCCGAAGCTCCTGGATATAATCGCAGGCTTTGGATAGAATTCCACCTTTACTCTATAGGACAAAAGCCCACAAAAAATGAGGACAAGACTTCTGGATGTCCAGCTTGTTTCCCCAAAACGCAACCACATTTTGGACCTCATTCCTCCCCCTGCCAAGAAAAAAACAGTGGTGTAACATCTGCCTCAGCAAAGGGACACTCCAGGGCCGGGGATGTAGCTCACTACCCTAAGTGATAAGCGCCTAGCATAAGCGCCTGCCTGGCAAGGGCAAGGTCCCAAGATCTCCAGTACCTCAAGAAAAAAAAAAAAAGAGAAAGAAAAGGGCACACAAAGAAAACTGCCCTTTGTGCCCCACTCGCTATCATATTTGGAAAGCCAGGAGACAGAATTCAGGCCTTCTGTCTACTACCAGGGTCCTTCCATGACCTGGCCAGACTTGGTACTCTCCATTGAGCAGTCCGGGATGATCTTGGACAGCTGTACAATCCAGTTGTTGATCTTGTCGCGGCGGCGGCGCTCCACTACGGGCCAAAGTGTCGGACAAGGTGATTCAGTGAAAACTCAGGGTCCTGATCAGGCCTCCTCCCCTTAGTCATCACTGCAGCCCCCCACCCGTCACCAGAGTTCCTGGCTTCGCCCTGACGGGACCTACCTTCATTATGCTGAGCTCTGCGCTTCTCATCCCGAGTGGTCCTTGGAGCTTCTGACTTCCTGACAACAAAGCATGGGTGGCCAGAGTGAGGGAAGCATGCAGAATGGTTAAGGTCTACGGTGAGGGATTATCCAAATTTAGCAGGTATTAAGACCACTCATGGTAACTGAGAAGACACAAGGGTCACTCACGGGGAATAAGGGTGGGTCCTGGGGGCAATCGAGCGCTGGCTCCCGCCCTGCAATACTTCTTGTGGTGACATCATCACAAAGAACTGACCTGTGAAGATGTGGTAGGCTCTGTCAGGAGGTGGGCCAGGGAACCTCACCAGCACTCTGGGGTCCTTCTCTGACAAGCCTGCATTCCCTCCTGCTAGCAGCACCACCTCAAACTCACTGTCTGCCCAGCCCTAGTGATTTCCACAGCTTGTGGTGCCACAGCTCACCAGTGCCAGGAGGGGTGGACTGTCCCAATAGTGCTTCCGAGCCCTGGGTAGTAACGACAGCAGCCGTACTCCCCGAAGTGGTACCCCCTGCCCCATCTCCCACTGCAGTGCTGGGGAAGTAGGTATAATGTGTCTCGGCAGCTGTGCCCTCTGTGTCAACAGCATCCTCACTGGTGAAAGCACCCTGGATCACTGCCTGGGAAGAGGAGTAAGAAAACAAGATGGTCAGATACAATCTTCCTGCTGCACCTCTGTGGAGCTTCTATCTCATTTGAAGGCAGGAGAAACAGCCAGAAAGGGAGGGCCTAGTGCCTTGGGTCAGTGCAGCCCAAGATGCCTCACTGTACGTAGTTTCACCCCCATCCCACTGGTTCCCTTTTTCCTTATTGCTCAGAACTATGGCCCCCTCCACAGCCCATCCCCCTGTACCTGGGTCATGGATTGAGTGGCAGGGTAGCCACTAATGGCTCCAGTGCCCTCAGTCTGGCCATCCAGCTGCCCCTCAGACACCTGGATCACCCTGTACATCACCTAGAAGCAGAGAGGGGCAGAAAGGAAGACAAAAGATAGATTCAGTCATTCTCCCTTCCTTCCCCATATCATGGTTTCCATCCACCCTTAGTCCACAGCAACTTCAACCCCAAGCCTCCTACAGGCCCCACCCCAACAGTCCACACTCTCACCTCATCCTCCATGCCAGTCTCCCAAGACACATGCAGTTACCTCCCTCAACCCTAGCCCCAAGTAACATCTGCAGCCACCTGGCTCCCTCCCTTACCTGGCCCCCATTCTCAGTTCGGAAGACGTACTTGACGTTGGGGTCAGGGAAGGTGGCAGCTGACTGGATACTAGCAATAGCCACACTGGTTGGGTCCTCCCCAGTAGCCACTGCACCTGAGTTAAAAGAGCCGATGAAGCTGTGTGTGGTGGCAAACACCTGTAATCCCAGCACTCGAGGCTGAGGCAAGAGAACTGCTGTGAGTTCAAAGCCAGCCTGGACTACATGGGACTGTCTCAAAAAAAAAAAAAAAAAAAACACAAAAAAACCCCAAAGAAATGTCTGTGAGCCATAGGCTTCTCTTCTTCACTCTGTTCCACATGCATGTTATTTAGAAGAAGCCAGGTACACAGGAGGCAGGCCAGTCGAGGAGGGAAAGAGACCATGATGGGTTCTTGGTCTTGGTCCTGTTTTTCTTTTTTCTTGTCCCTTTTATTTATTTTTGTTTTGTTTTATTTGGCTGGTTGATTCTGAAGGATTGAACTCAGAGTCTTCACATGAGCTAAATACCCAGTCCTTTTTTATTTTGAGATAAGGTCTCATTAAGTCTTTAAGTTACCTAGACTGAGCAAGAATTTGTCCTCCCGACTCAGCCTCCCAAAGTGTTGACTCAGCCTCCCAAAGTGTTGAGATTACAGACCTGTGATACCTACACCTGGCTTTGGTCCTAGTCTCAATACTCACCTTCCTGAATCTGCACTGTCCCCTCTTCTGTTTCAGCTGTTTTCTGCTGCCTGTTTGTGGTAAAAAGAAAATAGGAGAGTAAATGAGAAACTCAGAGGCCCAATACTGTATGGCTTCCAAACTCAGTGGTATGGGATGCTGGATTAGGTTAAAATAATAACTCCGGTTCACCAAGAGTTTACTAAGTACTCAGACACTAAACTTAGCACTTAAACATACATTATCTTACGTAATACTAGTAACAGCCCCATAAGTTAGGAAATACTATTTCTGACTCATTCATATAGAAACAAAATGACACAGCTGGTAAGTGTCGGAGCTGGGACCTGCGCTGAGAGCGGTGGAGCTGTCACTTTTAGCCACTTTGCATCCTCCCCAGCCGCCCTCTCCTCTTCACTCACCCCTTCATCTCTCTGTGAGGGAGCACATCCGAGGAACTGGTCCTTTCGTGGAAGTCTTTCTATCTCCTGACTCACAGGCTTCAGGGCTGTCCTGACAGAAATCAGAGTTTGCAGTGAGTCCAAGGAAGCAGATTTCCCTAGTTCTAGCACAGTGATGCTGAACTTTCAGAGCTTTCAGTGACGAGCCAGCTGCAGGATGTGTACCACAGGTTTGCCACTACTGTTCTAGAACCTAGGTTTTAACGAAGAAACAGCCAGGAAAATAACTCAATCTTCTGCAGAGGACAATCGACTTTGTCCATTTTGATGTTTTTTCTCTTCTTGAGACAGTCTCTGCTATGTCTGTTCAAGCTGGCTTTGAACTCCTGGTGATCCTCCTGTCTCAGCCTCTCCAGTGCTCCAGGCTTGATGCCACCACTCCCTGCCCCACCCATTCTGATGTTCTATCAGCTTTACAAACGGTGTTCTTCACCCTCTCCATTACCACTCCAACTTCTGGTGGAGAGGGGATAATTAAACTGGAAGACTGAGAAACAACCTATTTTTGAAAAGATTGTTATTAAAGCCATTACAGGTTACTATTAAAGCTAGTATGATCTGCCATGACAGCAGCTACATGAGGATGGGGTGGGCATGTTTAGACCACCACCACCAAGAAATACATGATCACAAGCTGGGCTACTTAGGGAGTTCAAGGTCAGCCCGAACTACATGGTGAGATCCTGTGTCAAAAACAAACAAAAACAGGCTCACGGACACTAATGCTTCTTCCAGCTTTTTTTCAGACACAACATATACAGCAAAAACATTCTGTTCTGCTCTTGGGCCCCATCTTACTAGCAGGGTCTGTGTTTGGGGGTTCCAGATTTATAGCATGTATTAGAGACCCTAAAGTCCAAGTGCCTGGCCTTCAGGCCTCCTCTATTTTATTTAAACCTTTCAGTAGAAGTGTAGCCAACACAGCTGCTAAAATCTATCCTGTACAGCAACATAGTTGTTAAAATGTTGCCATGACGACTCCAAGTCAACCGAACCTCAGCAAGAAAGGGAAAAACCTCCAGGCTCAGGATTCTGTCGGAGAAAAGACAATAGGGGAGGAATCCATCTACAAGGTGCCTGCCACGGGACCCTGACACCCAGCCAGAGGACAAGAAAAACAAAGGCCCGAGCAGACCGATGCCTCCAGAATGCCGCACAGTACAAAACGGATACTGTGCACACTATAAAACAGTCACAATTGCTACACAGTATAAAACAATAAAATCCAGAGAGGAAAGGTGCAAGATTTCTGAAAATTCCCTTAATAATAAGGTCTCTCAAACCTTTTTACCCAAGAAAAAATTTTAGCGGTTAAGCCTTGGAAAGCCCTTGTCCAAGAAAAACAGTTAACAATAATAAAAAGGAACTGAAAGTGAAACTATCTGTGAGAAGTAACGCCGCCAGGAGACTCCCGTCCCCGAGGGGAAGTACTGCAGCGCCAGTGTTTGGGGACCACCTTCATCCCCATCCTCGAACCCAACGAGGAAGTGCTCTCCGAAGCTGGCTGCGCCGACTGCAGGAGGAGGCAATAAAAGAGAGGGCTGGGCACGGGAGTCATCTCGATCGCCCACAGCTGTCAGCCAGAGACAGTCTCCTAGGACTCCCTGCAACGGGGTCAGGCTACTTATTGAAATCTTAGTTGAACATCCGGAAGCATTTCCTGAGTATTAGGAATATGCGACATGAAAATTAGACTAGGATGTTTTGTTTTGCACGCTGGAGCAAGAGCCCTCGCTAAATCTGGACACAAAGAGGGGAAACCAAGTCCTGCAAAAATCCGGGCGCCCGGACCCTGCCCGGAACGCGGGGGCTCCCCGCGGGCCCGGTACTCAGGAGACGCCCGGGCAGCCGAGCCCCCGCTAGCGCGAGCCTGGGATCCCACAACCAAACCCGACCGGGCCCGCGCCACTCGCCGAGCGCCCCACTCGGCCCGCGGAGGCGGCAGCGAGGGGTGCCAGGGACTGGGGGCCCCGCGGCCGGGCAGCGCAGGAGGGCGGGGATGTGCGCGCCCGGCCCACAAAGCGGGTGGGAGATAAAGGGGCACAGCCCCCTCCTCCAAAACAAAGGCTTCCTCCCTAAGAGCTCCGAGCCCCGAAAGCTAAAACAAAACCAGAGCCACCCCGCCCGGCCGCCCGGCCCAGCCGGCCTCCAGCCCCCTGCGGGGTCGCGCACTCACAGGCCACTGCCGCTCTGGCCACCGATTTCCCCAGACAGCGTTCTCTGTCTCCCGACCTGGTTAGCTCCATAGACCACTGCTCATGCGCACTCGCAGCTCGCCGCCATGTTGATGAGGGGCGGAAGTGTCTCCGCCACCCGCGCCGCCCACTCAGCGCCTGCGAGCGCTCTACTTCCGCCCGCTCAGTCTGGAGGGCCCGCGGCTGCGGAGGTGTTTGTGTTGCGGGGTGCGAAAAGAGGCAGTCTTTTGGGAGGTGTCCGACTTTAAGCAAGAACTAGAAAAGAAACGACTAGCTTGGACATTCACCTTTATGCGAGGCTAGGTCTTTTTTAACTTTTTTAATTAAAAGAACAGGGAGTGAGGAACGCCAGCTGAGTGCAAGGGAGAAACGTCGAGCGGAGGCGCCATCTTTAACAAGGGCCACAGTATTGGGGATACTGTCTTGGATGGGGGCATCATTTGGAAGACTTTCCCACTGGAAATGAAGACATATGCCTTTGTATGCATGCCAGCAGTCCCTCAGACCCAGGGCTTCCAGTGTTTCTGAGGCTTGTATTTTCTCTTAAGAAGAACCTTGATTCCTAGCCGGGCGTGGTGGCGCACGCCTGTAATCCCAGCACTTGGGAGGCTGAGGCTGGAGGATCAGTGTGAGTTTGAGACCAGCCTGGGCTATAAAAGTGAGCTCAAGGCCAGCCTGAACTGCATAGCAAGACCCTGTCTCAAAAAGACAAAGAAAAAAAAAAGAAAGAAAGGAAAAAAAGAACTTGATTCCCAATTTGTAGTTGGTTAATTTTTGAGTCAGTCTCTTTATGTAGTTCAGGCTAGCCTGCCTCAGCCTCCTAGTTTTGTCTGTGTCAACCTCTCAAATTCTAGGATTACAGGTGTATGCCATCTCTCCAGGCTTTGATTCCAATTCCTGTTCAGAATGTACCCATAACTGATGTGGAGTACTGTGGTATAATAGAAACAATCTAAAGGGCCGGGGAGATAGCTCCAAGGCACAAGTACCTGCCTGGCAAGTGCAAGGTCGTGAATCCGAACCCCAGTCCCGCCAAAAAAAAAAAAAAAAAAAATTTAGACCTGGGGTTAGATAAATCCTGATCTCAAATCGACCTCTGCCACTTTTTACCTTTCAGATCATTGGCAACCTTTTTTTTAAAACTTTACTTATGTTATGGCCAGCTCAGCCTGCTCTAGATGGTGGGGTTTGGCGCAGCTTTAGACCACTGAGCTATCTTGCCAGCCCCTCACTGGCAACCATTTCGACTTAACTGAGCTGTAGTTTCCTCATGTGTAAAGTGTACAGAATGGTTAATGTAGATTAAATGAAGTAAAAGGCAAAGAGTTTTTTTGTTTGTTTTTTTATGGCAGACTCAGCCTGCCCTAGGGGGGGGTTGGCATATGGTATGGGGGATTGAACCGTGGTCCCTGCAGTTGCCTAAGCTTTCCTAAGCAGGCGCTTTAGACCACTGAACTATCTCACCAGCCCTAAAAGGCAAAAGTTTTTATCTACACAGAAGACCTCACTCAGTTCCTGGCACAAATAGACTATTATGTAAATGTAAGTTTCTCTTCCCCATTTCCTGACCACTGTGAACCAACTCTAGTTTCTAGCACAGGTTTCCATGACAACAACCAAGGAAGAACACCCTACCACCACCACCACCACCAGTGACATTTGGCCAATTATATGAAAATATGATCTTATCACCCAAAACCTTAATGAGTCACCATGCCATTTAAATGTAAAAATACAAATTTTATTCTAAAACATTCACCCTCACTAAAGCAGGGCCTCTGACCCCACCAAGATAAAGAAGTAGTCCTAAATCTACCCCCTCCTAAAATGGATTAAAGTTATTCCAAAGTGAAAAGGAAGGGGCAGAGAAATCTCAGTCAGGACTTCCTCTGTAAGTTGGTCAGAAACAAAAGATGAGGTCCAGTCCTTCCAACAAACACTGAAGATTCAAAGAGTTTCTTGAACATGTTCCTCGTAATATGGATCTAGGTAGGACAAGAGGTCTCAGAACAGAACAGGAATGAGCAATTCTAGAAATTTCTCTGTGTGCACTCTGACCTGGTCTTGTTTCCCTGCCTTTATCTTGGACTTCCACAAACCCGAGTTCACAGTCTCAGAGAAGGAGCTTGGTTGGAATTCCCCTCTATTCTTCAGTTTCAGAAGTCTGCAAGTTTTCTGTCTGCTTTGTGTCCCCTTTGACCAATGACCACTCTTCATAGGAACAGAATCTTGCTGCCTTTCTTGGGAATCTCTTCAGAATGCTTTGTGTTTGAGGGAAACTCAAGTAAATCCACTGAGATGGTGCCTTCCGAGCCACGGAGAGCAGCTGGAGGGCCAAAACCTGTACACTGAGGCACTACAGCTGCTTTGGAAGGACAGACAGCCAGTCAAGGACCCCAGGGATTCCAGATAACTTGATCTGCTCTGCTCAGGGCACGGTTGCTAATCATAGTCCTCCTTTCCCAGGGTTCACCTGTGTTTCAAATGCATATGATCTGCGTTGGGGAGACAGAAGAGGGACAGATGGCTGGGATTTTCCAGGGGGCAGACTAAGCCGACTCCGGGATCCAGACTCTTCTGCACTTTCAGGTGGGAGTTCCAGGCAGCTAAGGGGCCGAGGAGAATAGGCAGGGACGGTGCGACATGGGGAAGTTCTGTTGATGAGGCTATAGTCCTCTCCGCCAGTACAGGTCTGGGTCCGCCGAACTCCCTGAGCTTCAGTCCTCTGGCGGTCCCGGGCCAAGGCCACAGCAGCATCGAAGGAAAGACTACCCCCATTCCTCCAAGAAGCTCGGGAAGCTCGGGATGCCCACACCCTTTCCCCAGGAATCCCATCAAGCCGTCCAGGCCTTGGACATGGGTTTGCAGGTGCCACATGGATCTTGCTACACATTGCACTGGGCATCTTGGCAAACTGTGGTTTGGGGGGTACTACAGGCACAGAGCGTACCTGTTGGACATGAACCAGGCTAGAAGCCAGGCGCATGCCCACACCACCAGCTGACCCAAAGGGACAGGGGCACAGATCATAGCCCACAGGACTCAGCTGTCCCTCAGGTTCTATCTCCTCTGACTGGGGTGGCTGTAGGATTTCCGGTTCCTTCTCAGAAAAATGGGCATTGTCTTCATTGGTGCCGTCAACTTCTAGGGACTCTACTGCTGGCCCGTCAAAGAGCACCCCTTCCAAATGGTTGTCTCCAGCCCTCTGATCTCCCGTGGCCTGTTCATCCACGCTCTCCCATTCCTTCCCAACCTCCCCTTCTGCTCCTTCAGCTGCCACTTCTGCTGTTCTGCTATCCTCACTGTCCTCATTGCGTCCTTGGTCTTCTCTTGCCTTGTGGATCTCACCCCCCTCCTGCTCTTTGACCCCCTGCTGTCCTCCCTCAGCCTCTTGTTTGTATGCAACATCCTGCTTCTCCTTAGCAGCCAAGAGTTCCTGGGCCCCATGCTCTGGGTCCCTTCCAGCTTCCACGGGGGCTTCCTCTTCTCCTTGCTTAGCCTCTTCTCTTTCAATTTGTTTTTCCTTCTCTGTGTCTTTATGCTGCTCTCCTCTTGATTCCTCCACACTCTTAGCTTCCTGTATACTTTCAACCTCCTCCTGTCCTTGGGGCTTCTCTCCCTTGGCCTCCCTTTCTTCCTTACTCTCTTCTTCCAAGCTAATCATCATCTCTTGGCTTCCTTCAGCCTCCTCTCCTTGCTCACCACCCTTTCCATCCACCACCTCAGTCTCTGGACTCCCCTCGACCTCTTCTATGATGTCCAGTGTGCTTCCAGTCTCCGTCTCCTTGTCCTCCCCAACTTCTCCACATGCCTGCTCCTCTTCAGCCTGCCTGGCAGCTTGCCTTTCGGACCCTACCTCCTCCTCCATACTCCCTACACTCTCCCAGAGCAAGGATTTAGGCCCAGAAATGGGACTTAGGTCATCATAGGCACTCAGGAAGACTTCCTCCCCATTGTCCTCCTCCACTTCAGGCTGGAGGCCAGGGGAGTCCAGGGAACAGCAGCTGGGAGCCAGAACATACTGCGCCTCTTCCAGAGACAGGTCATCCAGGGGTGGCTCTACTGAGAACTCCTCCACCTGTAGGCACAACACTGTGGCTCAGGACCAGGTGATCCTGCCCATCCTCTGGACTCCATACCACCCTCAAACCCAGCGCAGCTCCTCCTTACCTGAGGCCCAACTCCCAGGAGCTCCTCCAGGTAGCCCATCCCAGGGTCGTCCTCCCCAGGGGAGAAGGCAGCTGCTGTTGCTCCTGCCTCGGCCACCTCCCCATGCTCCACCCCCACCCACTCAGGCTCTGAGCTGCTTGAGTCCTCTAGGAAGGAGAAGGAATCCTGCACCTCCTGGGACAGGCAGTCCTCCAGAGCAGGAGTTATATCTGCTGGGCCTGAGTCAGCCAGGGGACCTGGAGCTGGCCTTGCCTCCGATTTCTCATCTGTGGGGAGAGAGGTAGTTCCAGGAACACAAAAGTCAGAGCCAGTACTGACGCTTTCCAATGGGGCTCTTTCCTAGCATTGCTATGGCAGGGACTCAACACAGCTACTCCTTGTGGCTGATCCTCTCAGAACAGCTTCCCTAAGTGGCAGCTTCTAGCTAACATTGTGGAGTCCCTCCGAGGTGCCAAGCACTGTGTTGTACAGATCATTATCTTATTTTCTCTGAAAAGGAAGCTACTTTTACACAAGGTATTGTCTTGAGGCTCAGAGAGATTGAGCAACTTGTCCAAAGTCACACCGCCAAAATTTGTACCCACGGATATTTAACTCTACATCCCTCCCCTTCCATCCCATGCTGTCTCAGGACTTCCCATCTGTGACACTTCAAGAACTGGAGCCAGAGCAAGGATCAAATCCCAGCTCTGCCCCTTCCTATCGGAATCAATAGCAAATTGCTTAATCCAATTCTCAGGTCCCAGTGCAGTACTATAAGGATAGCAATAATGCCTATGTCATAAGATCTTGAGAAAATGGAAAGAACCGATGGCTGTATGGGGCCGGCGAGATGGCTCAGTGGTCTAAAGCACCTGCTTAGGCAAGCTTAGGCAACTGCCCCAGCACCACGTGCTGTGCCAGCCCCACCCCCAGCCCCACCCCCACCCCACCCCCACCCCTTGGCAGGCTGGACAGGCCATAACATAATAAATAAAGTATTAAAATAAAAAAAAAAGAACCAATGCCTGCAAAGTGCCTAGCATAGCCCTTGGTACACAACAAGCCAAGGGCTATGCTGGCGGTAGTTGGCTGTTAGCTAGCTGTTAACGCTAGCATGACTGTTGCCCCACCTATCTGTCACGTATCCCTTCCTTGTATTTAGTAATCCCTGCTGCTCCTTGTTTACCTCCTCATCTGAAGGCTGCCAGAGAGCCCCCTCTCTGAGGATTTCACACCAGTTGATCATACTGCTGAACACTCCAACCCTGAACCCAGTGAGGCAGTTCATGGTAACTACCCCAAAAGCCATCTCAGCATGCAACCTTGACCTAAGGATTCAGTCTAAAGTCTAGCTCTCCTTCCAGTCCTCAGCAATCCCTGGGTCCTCACCTGGGGGTCCAGGGCCAAGGCCAGGGCCAGGACCAGGGCCAGAGGCAGGGCTTGGCCGGGGCTGTAGGGCAGGGCACTCCAGGCCACGGGTGAGCCTGGCCAAGGAGACATTGGAGATGATATTGGGTGGCACACTGAGGATTGAGGTGATGTGCAATGGGAGGTTGACGTTGTAGGGGTCTGAGATGTGCACCCCAGCACAGCGCTCTGCACGGCTGCTGCCCCCGGCCCGGACGGCTGACCGCCCAGCTCTCGGGGTGCCTGGCTCTGAGTTCGAGCCACCTGGTGCATCTGCTTCGGGCTCCTGTTCACCTCCACCCGCCTCCACAGAGTTGTTCTCCAAACTCTCAGAAAGTAGTGGGCCTGGCCCGAGACTGCTGGGCCCCATCAGGCCCTCTGGTTCTGTGGAGGAAACAAGAGGGCCAGCAAGGCAATCAGCTCAGTTTCCAGGGGCCTAGATCCCTCTGGAAGACTCTGGAAAATGCTGTCTGCTTTTTTTGGGCCACGGAGGCAGGACAGCTTAGAAAGTGCCAGGCCCGACTTCCCCTGGCCATAACTGTACATCCTCCCTGCAACCAGCATGCCAGAGGTCAGCTTGTCTACACATACCTAGGGAACCCCTTCCCTCCTTGAAAATAGTCACTCACCATCCTTCCCGCACACATTCGCCACATGGCCTCTTCTGGTAATCACTCGTGCACTTGCCCATGGATCAGATGATAAGCTCACCAATGTCAACTTGGTATCTGTCACCATGGCTCATGTATCATAAGTTCTCATTTTTTTTTTTTATTATGGCCAGCTCAGCCTGCCCTGGTGCAGCATGTGGTGCCGGGGATCAAACCATGGTCCCTGTGGTTGCCTAAGCTTTCCTAAGCAGGTGCTTTAGACCACTGAACCATCTCACCGGCCCCCATAAGTGCTCATTAAATATTTTGGCCACATTTACATATATGCGCGTGCGCACGCACGCGTGTGCACACACACACACACACACGCAAGCCTGAGCTGTTGCTCACACATGCACACCCAGGAGTGCGTGCCTGTACTCACCATCACTGACCCCCGCTGCAGCACTCAGCGAGTCCATGCTCTTGGCTGGCCGCAGTATGCCTTTATTGGTTTTGTCCTCTGAAACACAGGGCTGTGCATAGAGCCAAGGACCTTGCACACCCTCGGCAGAGCTCCCCTGTTCTGCCCAAACTTACCCTTGTCCTCAGCTCCCCGTGGAAGTTTTCGCTTTGTCTCATGACCAGAGCGACCCAGATTGAAGATAGATCTCCACTTCCTGACTTTCAAAGACCCCTTCCTCCTGCAGGCAGAGGAGAAGTAATTGGGGGGTGGAACCCAGGGATCAGTGCAGCAGAGAAGGGCTCAGGGGAGGCCTTACTTGTGCTCTGCAATCTCAATGATGGTGTGGTAGGGCCGCATCTGAGGGGGTCCATCACCAGCTTGCAGGATGCTAGGCAGATGGTAAGGTAGAGACCTAGGCATGAGGTCATCAGGGCTGCCTGATGCCCGGGCCCCTGGCATTGATCGCCATCCACCTTCCATCTCACCACCTAGGAAAAGAAAAGAAATTGGCAAAGAACAGAGCAACAGAGGGACATCGGGTACCCAGCCCTTCACCTCCCCTCACCAACTACCAGCGGGGGATGTACTGGAGCTCCCTGATGACAGTGCCTCTATTTACAGCTCCACAAGAGCGTGTCCCAGGACACTGGCCTGGCAGGGGTTGGGTGGGGTGAGCCTTCCTGAGCTGTGGGAGCCCAGACAGTGACTCAGAAGTCAAGCTCTGCCGTGGACACACAGCAAAAGGGGCCTGCTCAAGCTCAGACTACACTGTTACCTCTCCGGGACCTGCTCCACGTGACTGTCACCAGCACTTCTAGAAACTCAGCTTTCCCATCATCAGAATAGGGAAACAGCACTAGTTAACCTTTAAAGCTGTTCATAACTCTTTAAAAAAAAAAAAAAAAAACAACTTAATTTATTTATTTATGCTATGGCTGGCTAAGCCTGGCCTGAGGATGGGGCTGGGAAAGCATGTGGTGCTGGGGAACAAACCACGGTCCCTGCGGTTGCCTAAGCTTGCCTAAGCAGGCACTCTAGACTGCTGAACCATCTTGCCAGCCCTGTTCATAACTCTGACAGAGCTAGGTGTGATGGTGTGGGCCTATAATCCAGCACTCAGGGAGGCTGAGAGAAGAGGATCACAAGTTGAAGCCCAGCCTGGACATCTTAGTGGCTTACTGAGACCCTGTCTAAAAATAAAAATTAGAAGAGAGAAAAATAAAGAAATAAAAAAATTAAAATTAAAAAAGGGGCTGGAGCTACATCTCAGGGTGAAGGCCTTGAGTTCAGTCTCCAACACTGCAAAAAACAAAACACTCTGAAGTGGCTCCCCAGACTAAGCAGGAAGGACGCTGACCAGACAAGAGGGCGGCACCCCCAAAGAGCTGGTCCACGTGTGTGAGGATGAACTCCACGACGATCGACTGCACTCGCACCTCCATGAAGGCTGCCGTCCCGTTGAAGCCCGAGGCCTCTATGTCCTTAGACCTGTGCAGAGGTGGAATTAGGCCCCCAGACTGCCACAGTGTCCCTGAACTACCTCACACCAGTGATGGCGAACCTTTCAGAGCCTCCAGTGATAGCAAAGAGCCAGCTGCGGCACTGGCGTCACGGCTTCACCGCCACTGTCTCCCTTGCTTGCCCTTGGCCCCATCCCCACCTCTTATACCATAAAGATGCACAAGTCTCCAGTGCCACCTAGCCCTAGAGGCCTTGCTTGGACACCTCCTCAGGATTAAACTCTACTTCTTCCTGCATCCCCTCACACTGCAGTTCAACACAGACTGGGAAGTGCTGCGTTTCACAATGCTTTGCTCCATTGTGAGGGATGTACAGGCCAGCTCTCCAATAGACTGAGTGACATTTGCCCACAAAACATTAGGCAAGGACCTCTCATGTTCCTGCCACAGAGCTCAGTGGTACAGTGCAGAAAAAGCAAAGATCCTCACGAGATCCCATGCTATTCTGCAGTGCTCCCACGTGGCCACACCCCATCCTGGGAACAGCCTCCCAGAAGCTCGGGTCTCCTCGCATCCCCAAACACAGCCCCCACATGCACCCACCTCAGCAGGTTAGGGGCCCACACGATGGCCAGGTTGCGGGCATGCATGTTGGTCTGGGCACTGAATGAGGCCATGTGTACCAAGTGTCGCATGAGAAACTCCAGGGTCCTGTGGAAAGTGGGGCCGGAATCACACAGGGAGCACCCTGGCCAGGCTTGGGGACTGAGAGGGACAAGCCAAGACTGCAGTCCAGAGAGAGACTGGGCTGAAGGGGGGGAACCCCACCCACCTGGGGCCGGGGGGGTGGGGCAGGGGAGAGCCTTACACACCTGTAGTTGGGGGCAGGGAGTTCCTGAAGCACCTCTAGAATCTTCACTAAGCGCTCAGGCTCTAATTGTACAGCAACAGCCTCCTGATGGGGGGAAGGGCGTGAGAAGCAGGAGTTGGTGACCCAGCAAGCCAGGCCTTTAGGACCCGACTGCTGCACATCACACTGCTCCCACCCGCATCCGATTTCACAAAAGACAGCAGCTGAATCTTGACGAGGCTACTTCATAGTTTTGTGACCTCGGGTGACTCACTGCCACCCGCTGCCTCATCGTCCTTGTTGGTAAAACTCTGGCCCTGGGACAGATAGACAGATAGATGGTAGTCCAACATCTGTGCAGTCTGTCTGATGGGACCGAGCACCACTGCTATCCACGGTCTCTCAGTGTCTTGCACAATAAAGTGCAACTTATTCAAAATATTACTCAATTCAGGAAACCAATTTTGTCATGTGTTTTATTGTTCAAAAGACGTTTAACATATAATTAGAGTTCATAGCAGGGCATCCCTGAAAAAGTTTCGACTCTGAAAATGTGCTTTTTCTCTTAGGTGCTTCCCAAGGGCCTTTGAGCTCTGACACCCAGACCTCTATCTGAGAAGTCAGGGTGCATCCTGGAGGTCTGAGAGGGAGGAGAGGATGAAGGGGAGGGAGCAGGGTTAGATATGGGGAAAATGGATCATTTCCCCAGAGTCCTTTGCTGTGTGTGGCCTCTGCCATTCAGGATTGCCAGGACTGTGGTTGGCCAGGGACACACCTGTCACAACCAAAGTGGCTGCCTCTGAGCCTTGTCTTCCACCATTAACTCCCCACTCTCAACTCACAGCAAACTTGTCATAGAGTCGGTAAGTGAGCAGGGGATCCGGCAGCTCTCTGAAGTAGGCCTTGCACAGGGAGGAGACACAGTGAATATCCTGCAGGTAAACATCCCGCCGCAGGTCGGGCTTCCGCTCTGTCTCAAACTCCTGCCTGGGGAGGTGCAGAGTGCTCAGGAACAGTATGAGGAGGGGAGAAGTGGGGTGAGGCTCTCAGCACTGTGTATGGTAGCCACCAGGCTTATGGGTTGGCACTCACGGCACAAGGAAGGAGAATTTGGGGCATGTGCACCTACATATGAGGCAGTATGTGTGGCACTGTGCATGTGGATGCGTAGACGTGGACGTGAGGCTACAGATGCGGATAGGTAAGTACAAGAAGGTTACGTCTGGGATTCAGCATTGCTGCTTTTTTGTTGTTGTTGTTTTGGGTTTTTGTAATTATTTTTTTCTTAGTAAGAGTCTATAGGGTCTCACTATATAGACTGAACTCATAGTAATCCTCGACTCATAGTGATTGATCTGCCTGTGTTTAGCCTTGCAAAGAGCTGGGATTATAGGCACGCGCCACCACACCCAGTCTCAATCCTGGGCTCTGTGTGCCCCTGGTTTGGGGGGTGGGGGCCAGCATGGCAGGCTGTGGGATCAACCCAGGCTGCTGCTTCTGCCTAAGCTGGCGCTTTAGTTTGCTGAGCTATTTGGCCAACCCTTCTGTATTGCTCTGGGTAGCAGTGTGGGGGTTAGATCCAGTCAACAGAGGCAGTGGTGCACCTCAGGGTAGCCATGGATGAACGTAACTTTTAGAAAGAAACATGTAAACCTTCAGGAACTTGATTGGATTAGCCAACAGCTGCTCAGATATAACATCAAAAGCATAAACAGCCAAAGAAAATAGATAATTCAACATCAAGAAAATGAAGCTAGGGCAGGGCGTGGTGGCGCACGCCTGTAATCCCAGCACTTGGGAGGCTGAGGCAGAGATCAGTGCAAATTCGAGACCAGTCTGGGCTACAAAAATGAGTTCAAAGGGCTGGCAAGATAGCTCAGCAGTCTAAAGCGCCTACTTAGGGACTACGGTTCGATCCCTGGCACCACATGCTACGCCAGCCCTACCTCCAGGGCAGGCTGAGCCAACTATATATGAATAAATAAATTAAGTAAATTAAAAAAAAAAGAAAAAGAAAAAGAAAAAGTGAGCTCAAGGCCAGCCTGAACTGCATAGCGAGACCCTGTCTCAAAAAGAAAAAAAAAGAAAGAAAGTGAAGCTAAGTGTGGTGGTGTGTCTGTAACCCCAGCACTCTAGAGGCGGAGGCAAAGGGTTACTGACAGTTCGAGGCCACCCTGAGCTACAAAGTTCAGGGCCAGCCTGGACTACATGGTAAGATTCTATTTCAAAAACAACAAAGTATGGGGGCTGGGAAGATAGCTCAGTAGAATAAGTCCTTGCCTGGCAAACGTAAGGATCTGAGTTCAATCCCAAAACTGCAAAAAAAAAAAAAAAAAA
>PVKN010012805.1:0-20425 GCA_004027915.1 Capromys pilorides
ACTGTTTTCAAGTCCTTCAGTTCCCTTATTGTACATGGTGATTGAGCACTTCTTTATCTCTACTCCTCTCATTACACACTTGGTTCTAGATCCTTCTCATGAGTACTACAAAGTCCTTTTAACCAGCGCTTTTTGTTTATAGTTGAAATGTCCTCATCTCCTAATGTCTTAATTTTTTCTGTAGTAAAGAACAGCTCTTAAAGGTCTGTGACATCCAAAAATATGCCATCTATTTGTTGCAAATGATACAGCCTAGGCTTCAGGTCACCTCTGCTCTGTTTGTCTTCTCATTGCAGGGTACAAGTTAAAAGTACAGTCTCTTTTGGAAAGATGCTTTTATTTATGATAGAGGGAAAGAGGAAAAGCCAGGCAGAAACTCAAAACACCTCTTTAAACATCTACTGAGAAATAGTGGGTTGTTCACCCACATTCTTATAGTCACAGGAATGCATATAGCCAAGCTGGACAGCTACAGAACAGGGGGGCATGGCCCTCCCATGGGAGGACCAGTACTCTACAGTAGGTCATAAGGCACTAAGCAAAGAAGTTTCATCTGCTTACAGGTATCTAGTGGGAGAGAATATTATGTTCTACCATGCCTATAAGGCTGAGGTGTTTAACACATTCTATTTATGAAATAGGGATATTTTTTCTTTTTCTTTTGATATTAAGTAACTGTGGAAAATTATTTTGTATCCCTCATGAATTACAGGGTTTTCTAATGCTTACATCAGCACATTTACACATCCCCTTAGAGAATGGGCATTTCTGTAGATGCCTCTGCTTCTCCACTGTCTGTTGGTTCTCAGGAGCTTATTCACAAATATTGGCAAGGGAGACTCCACCAGCTTGCATTGTTGAGTGACTATGAGGTGTGAAAATTTTCAGTCATTTACTGGGAAGTACTGTGAAGGAGAGGTGGAGCTATATCTTGCTGCATCATGCAGGAATGTGGACTTGTTATCATGGCATAACCTATTCCATACTGACCAATGCGGACTGTCTTTGATAAAAGAATCTTGCAAGGAAACTAGTAGCGTGAACATAGTTTCAGGACTCAGACAATTCAGTTAAGAATTTTATTTCCTCAAGTACTTTAAGAGCTTCAATTTTTATGAATAGTTGCTATAATGACAAAAAGTTATTCTTTTCTCTTTACTTAGGCAGGTGCCCAAAGATACTTTCTGATCCTTGTCTGAGTGGTTGTATGAAAGTATTTAACAGTATTCACTGTGTAATGAATTCCACAGAAGGTTATTGCCACATATTCTTCATTTTTAAATCAAGTATTAATTTAGTATACATTCCAAGGACTTTTCTAGGTGTTGGGTATTTCACTAGTAAACAAGAAATCATTGGTTCCTTCCTTCAAAAGACTGAGGAATGTTCTCAAGCAAAAAAAGAGAGTGCATTAAAGAGTATAACATGGGACCTATTATGGTCAGAGGGGCTAGAAAAAGCCTCCTGCTAAATACGCTTTCCTCTCTGAACTTAGGAAGGTAAATAGGAACCAGCCTGACATAACACTTATCATTAAATGGAATATTAAAAGAAGAAATGTCTGTTAACTCAAAATTCTGGCTGGTTTAGTTAAATAATTAATACTTCGTTTATTAACTAAAATTCCTCTCCTCTGATATCTATTTCCTCATTTTACTGTCATATATTCTCAATAGGGAAGATTGTAAATATATTATTTTTTTCTGTTTTATACAAACTTCCCATGCAGCATTCATTCCCCTTACTCCTTACCATTTCCATACACACTGGCCCAATTTCCAGCTTTCTGGGTTTCTTCGACTGCCCACTGTCTTGGACTACGAGTGTCTGTTCCACTGCTGAGAAAGCAGCCCTGAAGATTAAGAAGTTAATCCCCACACAGGAAGCAACTTTGAAACACAGATGGATGAATGTCAATGTACAAATGCCGAACTTCTCCATCCCATCCCTCTGAGGCAAATATTCTACTCTGATGCCCAGAAGCCCACACAAGGCTTTAGCTCCAGTTGCCCACAGTAACATTCTGCTTGACAGCACATGCTTTATCGGTTACTTTTTATTCCCTGTGTCATTTTTTTCTCTAATGGTACTTACTGTGCTTACCTCTGTGATGGTTAGTTGTGTGCATCAATTTGGCCAGGCCACACTGCACAGTGTTTAATCAAATATGACTGTAGATGTTACACAAAGATGTTCTTGGGTTGATGGTGACATTTAACTCAGGAGATTTTGAGTGAATCAGATTATTCAGCATAATACTGATGGTCCTCATCCAGTAGATGAAGGTCCCAAGAGAAAAAGACTGAGATCTACTACAGAGGAGAGAACTGTGTCCCTGACTTTCCCTAGGACTCAGGCTGCAACACCAGCTTTGCTCTGCATTGCCATCCTTCTGGCTTGCCCTGCAGATTTAGGACTTACCAATACCCATCATTCCATGAATCAGTTCATTAAAAATTCTCTCTCTCTCTCTCTCTCTCTCTCTCTCTCTCTCTCTCTCTCTTTCTCTCTCTCTCTGTCTCTCTCTCTCTGTCTCTCTCTCTTTCTTTCAGCTTTCCTATCTCTGGAACAAAATACCCAATACTCACACCTTAAAGAATGAGAGGTTTCCTGGAAGATACAAAAGATGAATGATCTATTATACAGGTCTGGCCTTAACTTGCTCTTGATCATACAGCAGAAAAGCTTAATTACGAGACATAGAACACAGAGATAGACTAGTATGACGAGCTGTAAGAGGCTTATAACAACAGCCTCCAACATCACTAGTTTCACCAGTATCCCACTACAATTACAGAACATTGTACTATATATACAACTACCCCCTCTTTCTACAAAGAGAAGATAAAAATTTTTGTTGTTGTTGTTTTCTTTTTTTCCTCCCCTACTAATATAGATTAGAAAATTTATCATGTCTACACCCTGTGCTCTGTATAACTACTATGAGGACAATAGTCAATGTATCAATTATTATGAATGCACTACTAATGTGTTTTGAAACTATCATATTGTTATTTCTTATTAAAAAATAAAAATTAAAAAATAAAAATAAAAGAATGAGAGGTTTGATTTGCCTCATTCTTTCAGGGAGATTCAGGTCCTGCTCTGCTAGTTCCAAGGCAGAAATGCCATAATAGAAGGTCATAGCAGTAGAAAGCTGTTCACCTCATGGCAACTAGAAAGC
This sequence comes from Capromys pilorides, assembly GCA_004027915.1. Lineage (NCBI taxonomy): Eukaryota > Metazoa > Chordata > Mammalia > Rodentia > Capromyidae > Capromys > Capromys pilorides. The sequence continues at coordinate 3,185 of PVKN010012805.1, forward strand.
AGTGAAGAGAGGAGCCAGAAAGGGAAATGTATTCCCTAAACCCCTAAAGGCATGCCCTTAGGGACACAGTCCTCCAATAAGGCCCCCTCACTTAACAGGACACTTAACTATGAACTTATCAATAAATCATCCCACTGTTGAATACAATACCACCACGATTCAATCACCTTTTCAAGTCCCTAACTCCAATGGTGAGGCTTTGGTGGAATCTTCTAGATTTAAATCATGTTAGTAGTCAGAGGAGATAAACATTAACATGTTGGGACCTTGGGAACCACATCAAGCCCAGGACCATGCTGCTTGGCATATCTCCTATTGCACAAGGCCTTCTGTGGCAGTCCCCTTTCCTGTCACAGGACCACATTAGCCAACACAACTTAAGGGACAGCTTTAATCTCAGCTACCTGGATCACAGCTTCAGACCACAGTTGGCAGCTACAAGGCAGAAAGGTCACGGCAGAAGGCCATGAGCATAGGGCAGCTGCTTCATTCATGATGGCAAGGAAGGACATTGACAAACCGAAGATCATGCAAGAGGTAAGTCATACAGATCCCAAGACCATGACACCATGACTCAGTGTGCTGAAGTGTGCTCCACTAATCCTCTTGGCGGATCCCAAAGCAAAGTAAGTTTAAACTGCATAGTAACCACCGTACCTTCCTTCTCCCTGGCTGCACACACTGAACTCCATGACTGGTCCTATTTGTAGACCAGAGGTGCCTTGGACTCAGACAATCGTGTCAGCAGTGGGGCTCACATTAGTGTAGCATGTGTGTAGGCCCTCTCACAGCTAGCGCACAATGGCCACTGACTGGTTGAACTTGAACTCAACCTTTCTGTGGATTTGAATGCAGTCACCTGAAATTAGTGTGCCTATACAGATATGCATTAGGAAGGGGGCAAAAAGAAAAAAAGTGGAAGATTACCTCCAGCAACTGCAGCAGGTCACTTCCTCTGAAAACCCATCCCCTTAGGCAGACGTAAGAGCCTATTTGTTCTCCATGTGAATATGTGACACCTATTACTACCCACCTTGGCATAGAATTCTTTGTGCCCATCTTCAGTGCTGACCACCCCAGGACTCTGAGACTCCTCAGGACAACTTCCATGACTGCACCCAAGTCACCTTTTCTGTGTAGAGAGCCCAGGTTTTGCCAATAAAAATACAGGCACTGAGTCAAATTCGAATTTCAAATAATGAATATTTTTAATACAAGTATGCATGACCCATGTGATATTTAAGACAAAATACGTATAGTAAGTTATTTTCGGTTGTTCATTTGAACTTCATAGCTAACAAGGCATCCATCCTGCCTTTTATCAATCAGCAGGCTCCTGTAGCCCTCCTGGTGAACGGTATCTGCTGCCAACGTGGGCTGATGGAGAAAACAGCATACGATCCTGTTTTGCAAAAGTATTTGGAAATAAATACTACAAGCTGCAACTGCAGCATTTGTGCCATTTTTGGAGGACATTTCAACACAGATAAAGCCTGCGCCTTCCGGCTGTAAATGAGACCTAGTCCCAGAGGGGGGAAAATGAGTTAGAAAGCGGTTAGAAAACAACCCCAGGGGATCTGAGACCTGAGCTTCATCTGCCGGGTATTTTATTCTCGTTAATTCATAACAGTGTCTTTAAAATCCTGGACTAGAATTCTAGAACAGTCAGTATGTGTGACAGTCATTACTCCTTGGAGACACCCCCTCATCCAGCTGGATGCTCTTCCTACGTTCTTAGTGCCACAGCGGCCTCTAGTGGTTTTTGGAAGAAACACATGCTGTGTCTGCCACAGAGTTTGAGTCAGGGAAAGCCAGGGTGGGAAAACGTGGCGCCGCTTGATTGCACCAGGGCCTAGGCTGAAAGGAGAGATCAGAGGACCAAGGCACAAAGCCAACTGAGAGCCCTGGAAAACAACTTCTTTCCTGTTTCTGTGAAGCTCAGGCGAGACCATGCCAAAGTGCAGTGTATCTGCTGACCCAGTTTTACAGACGTTTTCGGCTAGCTGGACTTGGCTTTGTGAATATTCTTCTCTATCAAGCTGTGGTGGTAGAAATGTCAAAAAAAAAAAAAAAAAAAAAAAAAGCCCTTCTAAATGGAATGACAAACAGCTCTACTCAGAATTGATGTTCTTCTACCCGTTGGTGGGACCTAAATGAATAGTTGGCAGGGGGCTGTGAGAAAGGTAAATTCCCTGGGATTAGGATCCCTCCCACCCCTACCCACTGCCTCTTACTGTTAACCTAGCAGCAGTCTCGTGTCACTTCCTATGAACGACAGCACCACCGATTTCCTATTAAAAAACACATGATTCCCATATCATTCGTTTTCACGTATGTAGCTCGGGGCAAGAGGTTCTCCGCCATGGCCTCTGGTTTGAAAGCAATATGAAGAAAAAAAGGAGTTGGAAAATCCAGCCACGGGAAGGCAGGTGCTGGGCCACGACACACGCGTGTGCTTTCCTGCTACATACAAAGGCAATTTTCCAAATGGGCAGTCACCAGCCTTCCTTCCTTCCCAAGTTGACTTTCTGGCAGCTCCCAGCTCTGATTGGATTCCTGCATGCATCATTTCCACTGAAATCTCCCCCCCTGGGTCCTCATGCAGACTGCAGGCGCAGTAGCTCCTACAATGAAGTCTGCCTCAGAGGCACACTTCCACTGAACTTGGCAGACTGGCTAGCTGCCAATCCTTTAAGGGAGGCCAGACCTCTTCTGCTCTCTGGCTCAGCAGCTGGGTGGGCACTCTCCTAACGTCCAGTCTCTGATTCTGGTTGTGCTGCCTTTGGTCATCTTCAGACTCTTGAGGGACAATTCTTTCCATCCATTCAATTAGCAAACATAGCAGTGCCTAAAATGTGCCAGGTGCTGGGTCAAACTCTTAGTATAAAGAAATGGCTATGAATTGCCTCCTCTTGGGACGAGATCACCGCACACCAATATGAGTAGTACTAGAGGAAAGACAGACACCTGGCTGCTCTGCATCCTGCTGATAAAAGGGTAAATTTGTGCCACCTCTTTGACAGGCAACTTGGCATTAACCTCCACACTCTCAAACACATACACTGTATTAGTTGGAAGCCACTGTTGCCTCACTGACTCCAGTTAATTTAAACATGTGAGTGTTTCTTATCACTGTTGGTGCTGGGCTTTGGGGGCTTTTTGCCTATTTTGGGTAAGGCTATTGAGTAGCAAGCAAAATCACATGGAAGATCCGTCTCAGATCTCAATCATGGGTAAGGAGAAGGGAGACCTGGCAGTTGCCATGACCACAACCAAAATCGTACCATAACAATAGTATGGGGAAAATTTAGCTCTTCACCACTGCAGGACACTACAGCCACTGTCACTGTGGAGTCTGGATGCAGAGCCACACCGCCAGTGCTTTCTATTGCAGCCTCTGGGAGAAGGTAGGTCCTAAGTTCCCTGCGTGCTCTCTCCCTACAGAACAGAGGGAAAGGGAGCATCTTGCATGTTGTGCCGGTACAAAGTAGGCTCTGCCTCCTGTTCAGCATAATAGAGTGGGGAAATTTCCAAGTAGCGCAAGACATTTATGATGCTGGTGGCCAAAATCATGACAAATGTCCTCTATCTAGGCCTTTGGCCTTCACATGCTAGTCCTATCATTTTATCCTTTAGAGATATATTAACACAAAGGTGCAAAGATGAATTCACAGTAATGTTCCTGCATCATAGTTTTTAATAGAAATGACACTGGATGCCCAATGTGCTTGTGAATGCCTACAATTCCAGAATTCTGGGAAGCTGAGGCAGGAGAGTTACAAGTTGGAGCCTAATCTAGGTAACTTTCCAACTTACCAATACCCTGTCTCAAAATAAATAAGGATGGAGATGTAGCTCAGTGCAAAGGCTCTGAGTTTACTCTCTAGTACCAACATACACACACACACACACACACACCCACACACACACACACACAGAACTGGATACAACCCACACAGTCAGAAATGGGAGTTAAAAAATTATAGAAAAGAGTACAACTATTATAAAGACTACATTCATTCAATTCATAGCTATTTGCTGGAGTTACTACTATGTTCTAAGTTCTTGAAGGCACTGGAAGAATAGCAGAGCCTCTCTAAGCCAATGGAGCAGAGCAGGGAACATACAAACGAAATCCTTAGGCAAATGAATTCCAAAGTGCAACTGAGCTAAGAGCTAAGAAGAATTGCTATGTGTATATGGCAGCTGAACTGTGACCCAGGGAAAGGCTTCAGGGAATGATGACCTTATAGAAAGTTAAGCACAATCCCCAAACAGTAGCAGTCTGGGTGACAAGGTATGGCAGGTTGCAATGCAGGCCACACCATCAAGGCTCTGCACCAAGGTCATGTTAATGAAGTTTCTGCTCAACCTCCCAGGAATGGAATGGCACAGGAATACTTGAGGGCTATACAGAAATGCAAGCATTGGGCAATAACACAGTACCACATTTTGCAAAAATCCACTTGAGAAACGTTTAAACTGGATGGGGGTGCACCAAGAGTCACAGACTAGTAAGTAAATGGTTGCATATTCCACTGACAGGAGATGGTGGCACAGCATGGTACGAGGTGGAGACAGAAACCTGGAGATATATATATATATATATATATATATATATATATATATATATATATATATATTCAAGGTCCATATGGCCTAGAGGTGGACGGTGGACGTCATTTGCTGGGTTATGCAGGCCCATTATGAGCAAACAGAACTGTGAAGCCAAAGGCCTACAAAAGTGGCATCATGGGTATTAAGCCTTGTAAAAATGCCTCCATGTCTTAGATGTCATGGGAAAGCAAGGAAACTCGGGTTACTAGCTGTGTCCACCAGGAAATGTCCCCATGCAAATTTTCACAATTAGTGAGGCAAGGAGAGCTGGAGTTGGAGAAGCTCTGTGAAAACATGTAGTATGAAAGGCAGGTTGTGAAACAGAATGTAGAGGACACATGGAAGGAAGAATATGAGGCAATGTTTTAATATGTGATACAGAGGAAGGCACATGTCAAGTAAACACTAATGTTAGATTATGTTCTTTGCTTCGATGCATTTTTTAATTCTCCTATGACAACTATGTAGTGCTTTTTCAATATGAAAGGAATATAATATTTTTAAAATAAATCACCTAGAAGAACTCCTCTTCTATGCAAGGGAATCTGGAAGGGAGAGTTTCTATGGACAGGAAAAAAGGAATCTGATCAACTACTATTATAGAAAAATATTTTAAGTCTCCATTTGTATGTGAAAGCTCCTTACCATCTTTAAATATATTTTCAAGGCTATATGCAAAGAACCACTTACCTCATGTAGTCAACACTGATTGTGCATTCACAAGTCACAAATGTTTCAGAGACACAAAGTTTTACAAGCTAATCCTCTGTCAAATGATGGCCAATGTAGGGATTCTCCACACTGGCACTAGTTCATCCAGAGGCTGGCCTGTGTATGCTTCCTGGTCTCTACCCATTAGAGGCCAGCAGCAATCCCCCCTTAGTTGTGACAACCAAAACTGATTGTGGACACTGACAAATCTTGCTGAGAGCAAAAATTTATCCCAGTTGAAAACCACTGGCCTGGATGAGCCTTATACACCTCCTCAGGTGACAATGCGCACACCACACCTAGCAGAAATCCCTTGTAGTTGTGAACTGCTAGGTGAGAAGTTTCAGCCACTAAGTGGCCACCCCGTGTTTGATGCTAGGTCTTCTTTGCAGCCACAGGAAGCAAGGGCAATCAATCTTGCAGGATGGCTCTTCACACATTTCAGCACTATGCCGTGCTCAACTCCCCACCTCTACCTCTGCCCACTCACAAGTTCTCTGTCTCCCAAATTTCACTACTTCTTCACCACTTCCTCACATAACATGTTGGGGCTTACCCATTTTAGGGAAGTCCTCTGAAAATGCTGCTGTGTGTTCACATTTGAGTGACAATGTGTGTGCTCCACTAAATATAATCTAAGTGCTATCGATCATAATTTTCCTCCAGATACCATTCACTTAGCCCAACATAGTTGTTTGCTTCCTGGAAGCTGTAACTGAGCTACTACTGACCAAAATGCAGAAGGTTTCCATGTGTGACACTATTTCCTTGGGTCACCCCTCCCTAACACCTATGTTCCAGGGCCCATAGCTCAGGTCCACATTTATGCTCTTCAAGTTTCAACAGCTCACAAGAAACTGGCAAGCATGCTTGTCTCTAACGATGCAAAGAGGCTGAGGTGTGGAACAGGAGAGAAAAATGGCTCTTTATGGCGTGCATGTGCCTTTTAAACTTCACATCATGCACATGTATTGTTGCCTGATCACAATAAACAAGCCAGAAATTATGTACACTGAACTTACTTGCTGAGATTGAGCCATTGCTCTCAGCCTATTTGGAAACTTGTCTTCTAATCACCTCACTTGCTCTACCAACGTAACAAGCACTAGATGTGGAAATCTTCAAAGCCACAGATACGAACAGTTTAGGAAAAGAGGAAGCTATCTTCATCTAGGCACCAAGTCAAGATACAAGGTTGGCACTCTTCCAGAGGGCACCCCAAGAACTCACCCACTTCCTGTCTTTACCTGGCCACTACTGCATAACTGATTTTGCTAAACGGAAGCCTGATTGGTGATCCTACTTCCTCTTCTCAAGTCTCTCCATTGTAACAGCAGAGCAGAAGAAGAGGCATGGTCCTGTCCCAGAGGCCCTTCTACACTCAGGAACCTTCAGGAATTCAATTCCAAGGCAAAACCCACACACAGCTGCCCTGGCCCATCCAGGAGGAGCAGGTGGGGCACTTGAATGGGGCAAACTTGTATCTGTACAGCGGTAACAAGGTGTTAAATGGTTTCATTTATTTTAAAGACACAATAAACAGTCCCAAAATAGCAAAAATCGTGCACACAAGAATAGCGAATTTAATATGATTTATTCAGACAATAGCTCATGCTATGTTTAACACAAATAGAAGGGTATGGACTTCAATAGTGTGAAAGAGATGAATTCATAAAACCCGTTAAGTAAATAATGAGTTTCAAATATAAATCACCTGCGAAAGGTTCTTTTGGAAACAGATGAAACAACAATAAATTAGGGCAAGGATTCTGTAAATGCCAGCATCTGTCCTACTTGCAACCCTCTCATCCACGTTAATCATGGTCCCTGACTTTTACAGAGGGAAAATCTAAAGCACATAACCCTTGCCACCACTCCTCTGTTTCCTCACATCCTAAGACTTGCTTCCTGGCACGTGATACATATACTACTGGACTGAAGCTCTTTGTCCCTTGTTACCATGAGGTTCCTTCTGCCTGGGCTCTGCTGCATCACCATGTGCCAAGTCCCTGAGAGTTGTCTCCCTGATGCTGTGGCTAGAGCCAACTGAAACTATCCACTTTCTCCAGCCTTGACTCTGCCCCTGTGAGAGAACTAGGCTTATCACTTACAACCCAGAATAAAAAAAAATAATTAATTCCATAACAGGTGACAGTGATTGCAGGCCAGGCATGAAGTGATAGCTGTTACATGGATCTCAAAGACAACTCTTGAGGGCGAGCTCCCCACCACACCACTACGTTATTTTGTCACACACTGGGACATGGAATCTGTTGCATTTCATCAATAAACAGACAGGGATCCAGCAGGAGCTTGCGGTGACACAGGCGAAGGTGGGACCCGAGATCAGCGAGGGCTCTTACCATAGTGCAAACATTACAGGTGACTCAAAATCACACAGCCAGCCCCTCTGCTTCAAGTTGCCATGTGTGAATGAGAGACGCTGCCTCAGAGAACCAGTGGGACTCAGTGCAGTGAGGAGTGCTAGCAAGTTAAGCCACAAAAGGCCACACATAAGGCCGGAGTGGGCTGGGGGAATGACAGGCCAAAAGGAGAATCTAGGCTTTAGTTTTGTCTCAGATCTCAGACCAGAATTTGAGATTCTTTGGAGGATTTGTCACCTATAGGATGGACTCAGTGAAGGAGAAGGGATTGAGCACCCATGTGAGAGTTTATGCACAAAGCTCCTCACATAGTGAAGTATGGCTGGCTTGGTAAACTGCCAGGCTGTGGAAGGGTAGGGCCAAAGGGCCAACCAGCCCTTGCCACTGTCTAGAGAAATCTTGCTCTACAGCCAAGGTGAGGCTGCTTCAGTCACCCAGCTCTTCTCCCAACAACACCTTGTCATGGTTTCGGGTTTCACAAGGGGAGCAATACAATACAAGAAACATATTTTATAAGATTATTTTATAAAGGCCACCCAAAGATTCGTACACAATGAGTGCAGGAACTCTCTCAACATACTAGTGACCGAAGAGTCCAGCTCAGGGCCTGGATCCTAATATCCTGCATGAGTCTAGCTGAAGACCTAGAATGTATAACAATGCTTGCCATGAGCCCAACTGGAGGTCCAGAGCCCAGGACAATGTCTCATGCAGGCCCGCTTCATGGAGCTGCTCTGGGAATGCCTCAAGGTCAGTGGTGGAAGCTAGAACATCTGTGTCAGTGAGATCTGTGCTAGCAGGCTGAGGGATCTGAACTTGAGCCAGGAAGCAGCGTTCAAAGTAAAAACCAGAGCTCCCCTGAAAAGGACCACAGCCACCTCAGCAACAGTGAGGTCCTGAGCTCCTCTGAGGATGAGGGAAGCTGCCTTCCCGGCAGGAAAGCCAATGGGACAAGCTCCTTCAGGAGAAGGAGCAGTGCAGCCTCTTTCTCTCCAGAGCCAGGAAGCGGTGCTCAAAGTGAGGAGGAGAGCTCCCCTAAAGTGAACCCTAGCCCTTCTCTGTGACAAGTTCCCGAGCTCTTCTGACAATGAGATCAGCTGAGTCCATCAGGAAAGCCAGCAGAACAAACTCCTCCAGGAAAACTAATAGCTCCTTCATGGCCTTCCTCTTTCCTCTCCAGTTCTGTTGCTTATGCTGCCTGCAACAATCCTCAGGTGGCCTCCCGTAGCCAGCACCACACTGGTTCAGTTCAGCTGGATGTTACAAGCTGACCACCGGTTATCCATCCACCACACACTCTGACCTCGCCGATGATTACAGATGAAAGTGTGCTAAGTATATACACAAAATTAAGGACAGGGTTTGAACAGAGGTTTGTACAAACATGTTGACAGCAGCATTACTTGTGATAGGTAAGAGGTGGAGGGAAGCAAATCAAGTGTCCATCAGTGGATGTATGGATAAGCAAAATATGGCATATGCATACAATGGGATATTGTGAAATTCCAACACAAGCTACAGCACAGGTGAGCTTTGAAGATATTAAGCTAACTGCAGTACGCCAGTCACAAAAGGACAGCTGCTATCTGATTGCACTTATGAGTTTCCCTGAGTAGTCAAGTAGCGACAGTAAGTACAAGGATAGCTGCCAGAGAGTAGAGGCAGGGTAGAAATTAGTACTTCAAGAAACAGTTCCGGTTTCACAAAAAAGAAAAGTTCTGTGTGTGGAAAGTGGTGATAGTAGCCCTGTGCTTATATTGCTGAAATATTAAAAATGGTTAAGATGTTACAGTGACACATATCAGTGATTCCAGCAGTCAGGAGGCTGAGGCCACCCTCAGCTGCAGAGCAAGATGTTCCCTATCCCCAAAAATGATAAAAGGGAAACAGCATTATATTGTGTCTGTACCACTGTTTTGAAACTGTCTCATTGTTATTTCTTATGAAAATAAAAAATTTTAAAGAAATGAAGGAGAGGGGAGAGGAGGAGAGGGAAGGGAGGGGAGAGAAGGGGAGAGGAGGAAGGAAGGGGGAGGGAAGGGGAAGGGGAAGAGAAGGGAGGGGAGGGGAGGGGAGAGGGAAAAAAGAAAAATTATGCTATTTACCAGAATTTACCAGAGATGATCATCATGTTAAGCAAAATAAGCCAGCTAGCACCAGAACTGCAAGTTTTCCCTACCATGTGGGATCTAAAGAAGGTGATGATGAAAGCAGAGGAGTAACTACTGTTAGACAAGATGAAGCGAATGGGGAAGGAGTGGTAATAAGAGGATGGAAAAAGTTACTAATTATATCATCAGTAAATCATGTTGACACGAGTTTATTGGGGTGGAAAAGGTGTCCACTACACTCCATTAAAGTGAAACAGGTTACAAGCAATAGAAATGGCCCTGTCAATTTACTTTCAAAACTATATTAATGCAGATATTCAGGAATTCTGTAGAACGACATTCACTTGGCTATTGTTAACCTGTGCCTAGAAGTGAGACATTTAGTACATTTTTCCTTTTAAGAGGATTTATAACTTGTATTATAAAATTTTTCTATGTGAAGGAAATTAAGAGTTGCTCTAAGTATATGAAATGATGGACATATTAATTAGCTTGATTGTAGTAATCACTTCACAATGTATAAATTTCAAACTATACTATATACCCTAAATACATGTGATCTTATCAATTATACCAAATTTTAAAAAATGCTTAAGATGATAAATTTCACACTATGTGTATTTTTTATTAATTTTAACGATGTATTTTGCAGCTGTTTTTTAAATGTGCACTACAATTTAAGAATTTCAGTCTGAAGAGATTCATGTGATAAGAGCCACGCAATCAATATGACTCTTAACCAGTAACTATCCACTAGCATTAAAAGCATGCTATCATTATGAGATCAAATTGATAGAGATTATATGTGATAGGTTTCAGCTATAGAAAGACAAAATGCATCTATGTATATAATGTGTCTGCACAGGAAACAATGTAGAAGGGCACATGTGGATGGATGTCAACAGTAGCTATATTCCAAAGGGTGGGCTTGTTTCTATCTTTGTCCCTTTTCACATTCCTCAGGTTTCACATGATAAACATACGTTACTCTAATAATGGGATGTTAAGACGGGGTAAATATAAAACCAACCCACAAAAGCATTCCAATGAAAAAGAATATTTATTCAACCTGCAGATGGTGAGGTGTCTCCATGTATAACAGGGAAATGAATCACACAAGATCAATTTATTAGTCACTTTCATTACTTTGAAAAATGAGGTCCATAGCTTGAAATTGAAAGGCAAACTGACACAACTGGATATGCAAATGCCCAAAAGTCATACAGAGGAGCAAAGCTCAAAGCCACTAATAAGCAAAGTTAAAAGAGGAAATCGCTTTCACCTATTATTGTTAACGTGTTTTTAAATGGTTTTTATTTGTATGCTTGTTGCTTTATTTTTTTAACTTTGGTACCCTCAGACAGCAAGATTCAGAAGAGGAGAAAATGGAGACGTTTTTCACAATTTGGCACTGAGAGACTATCCTTGGGGAATAATTTGCAATATATACAAACATTTTATTCAAAAAGTTTATCAAAACAACATTATTTGTCATACTGAACTTCGGAAATAATCTAGATTTCCAACAATGGACAGAAGGTTTAGTAAATTATAATAAAACTACACAATAAAATACGTTATCAGTAATATAAAGTATTTGTGGAAAATCTGTAAAAAGCACACACACTATTCAGTGGAAAAGCAAGAGCATAAATTACATGCTAAAGAATATAGCATGATCACAAAAATGTAAAAAAGTCACACTTTTCCAAAGACGAGATATTAAGTGACTATCTTGGACAGAATATTCACATTTTTTTCACTATTTACTACGTTTCTGTTTTCTGATTGTTCTCTAATTAACAGATCAACTTTATAGCCAGAACAAATACCTTTTTTTAAAGTAAAGTGAGCACTCGACTATTGAGTAGTGTTCATCTCATTGCAGGATACGGCAGTCACGCAAGCCACAGCCTCTGGGTGGAGGACAGGAGCCGGCTGTGAAGGATGGCTATGAATGGGGAGTGAGGAGAGGAGGTGGGTGCAAGCTAGGTGGCCGGGAGGAAAGGACTGGCAAGGGAGCGTCCGCTAAGGGCAGGGGCATGTGGAGCCAGGGAAGACTCTGACTGCTCTGCAGAGGTCTGTCTAGACCCATAGTAGGCACTGGCGGTGTTATCAAAGGGAAGGGGCAAGAGGTATTTCAGGAAGACACATGGATTCCTTTGGAACAGGGGAGGGAAAGGGAGGGGCGGTAAACTACTTGGGAAGGAGGGGAGAAGGAATGTGGCAATGGTGATGGGAGATGGGAGTGGAGAAGAAGAGGCCCTCAGTCATAGCAAACTCCCTGCTCTGTAACTAAGCCAGACATACCTTGCTCACCTCCAGGAAGGTCTTTGTGGCAAGCACAGGATAGAGGAAAAGCTCGCAGGAAACACTTGCCAGCAGCCAGAAGACCCAGCTCAAACCTACAGGCAATCCAGGGCAGCTCTGTCCTATCAAACTCTCTCCCATGGCAGAAATGAGCCACATCTGGGGTACTCACCTCTTGAAATACAGTAGGGGCCAGGAATCTTTAAAATTTCTCTTTTAAGTATTTAAATTTCAATAGCCACACATGCTTAGTGACTACAACTATGTGGCATAGTTCAGCCTATGACTTCATGGAGAGCAGAACTGAGAATTTCATACTGAAACTGTGCTTCAGGAAGCAAGTATGCAAATACGAATGCATGCTGTGGCCCTACCAGGAACAGCAACTGGTGTCAATAACAGCCTGTGGTAAAACTCCTCTGTGAAGTAGGACACACCGCTAAATACACTGAAAACATGCCATGAGGAATATCTAGATAGTCCAGAAAACTCAGAGAGGATGTGGTGAGAGCAATACAAACGATGAAGAACAAGAAAGGAAAAGCTGAGAGAAACCATACACAGAAGCTGAAGATTTTAAAGGACAGATGAATTCTCAGACCAAGAAAGATGAATAGAGCCCTTAACACCGTAGATGCAAACTGCTGTTACCAAAGCCACTGCTTTAACTGCTGAGGGGCACTGTATTATCATATACACCTTCACCAGCAGGGGGAATATCTGTCCTTGAAACTTAACTGATTTTAATACATCTTGTCATTTTCTTGCAAGGTAACACATTGCAGTAGCTTAATCTAATTCACAATTTGCTATATTCTATTTCACAAATATTTACCTTAAACCACTGAGGCATTTTGTAATGAGAAAGTAACTAAAATTAGTCTGTGTACTACAAAACTCTCTGAGATGTGAATTCAGGAAGTTACTGATTGTTCTGATGACTACGGATCACTCATCAGCCTTCTCATACTAGAATACGACTTGAAATACTCCATTTGTTTTAAGATGACAGGGATTATGCCAGTGATGGTGAATGTTTTAGAGCTTTCAGTGATAGACAGTCTGCTATGCACACATGTGAAAGTTTACTGGACTATGCCTGGCTCTTTACTTGCATATTTAGGGAATAAAGAACAATATTCAGGAGATTATAGAATTACTTCATATTATACTAATAAGATATTTTCACAATACTCAATTTAGAATGTAATAAAATTAATATTTTCTTTAATAAGGGAATAAAACTAAAATATTTTCTACCTCCTGGATAAATGGATGTCTGCAGTCAACCATTCCTGAAAGGGAACATTAATATGGTTTTGAGTGACTCACAAACCATGGGTATAATTACACTGAAATGTATCTCACTGTAAATGACAGACTTATAGAAGGCCAGTGAGTTTGAGGGTCATATTAGTTGCTGACATACTATTATTTGGGCCAGAAACTATCTGAAAACTTTTAACCAGATTTTCCACACATCCCATCCCTTTAGTATACTAGGCATTATTTATTAATGTAGAAATTACATACTACTAGTTTCATGGATATTGTGTTTGGATTTTGAAGTACTGTGGTCTTAAAAACAAAAATTTAAGGTATTGGTTTCTGTAATTACTGGTTTCTATAATTATTTAACTTTATATCTGAGACAAATGTGAATTACATGTTGATACATTTTTAATATACTGAAATACCTACTATTCTTAAATTATAACCAAAATAACTTGGTTATTTTGATAAATTCATGCACCTACAATATTTGAATGGCAATGGAACACCCATCTCTGACAAAACAAAACAAACAAGGTGGATATAAATGAAGGAACATTTTATAGTGAAAAAAATAGGACAGCAATACAGCTACTTTCTCTTAGTTCAAGGAGAAGATTTGCACGAATAGTTTTTAGACAAGATATTATGTCTGCAGCTTGTACTCTGAATAAGTACTATGAAGAAAACCATATGCAATGTATTAATTATTGTAACTGTCCTACTAACCTGTTTTGAAACTGTCTCATTGCTATTTCTTTCTTATTAAAATAAAAAAGGAATAATAATAAATAAGTAGGAACTTAGGGTAGAACCTAATTAGATATATGTTTACTTCTTCAAATGCACTAATTCTACAAATGACGTATTTCTTGAGTGCAGTGGTATGTTTGGTTAGTATGCTTTTAATATACAAGGATATGACATAATCTCAGTTTGTTCACTTCATACTTATCAAGTGAGTCATCTATGCGTATTTTAAAAGAGAAAGGGGAAAAAATAAAAGAGAAAGGGAAAAATAGTTTTAAAAAAAAGGAAGAGAAAATTTCAGCTGAGTGCCAGTCCAACGGCCAATTATAAATTAGTAAGGACCAAATGGTCACAAATTCTTGGGGCAAATTATTGATGCATGCTTTGATTACTTCCCCAGTTTTCAGTATTATGGGTAATGACAAAATAACCACCTCTCATGCTTCCTCTTGCCAGCTCAAGTATTTTCACTCTGGCTGACAAAACTCAAGGCATTAATGATGGAGCGATTTCCCCATGTTGGGAGTAATTATATATATTGTGGTCTTGCAATGGGTCAGAATCAACGAAATACAGTTCCCCTGCATGGATGTCAGAAAAGTTGGGCAGAAATTCATCGGGATTGAAGCCCACCCACACAGTATACCTATAGTCGATGGTGCGTATGGAGTAACCCATGATCTTTATATCTTTTAAACTCGGCTTATCAGAATTCCACTGAGGGGAGTCTGCAGGCCGGGGGTACTGGCTGTAGGCCACAGACTCACGGGGATTACCAAGGAGCTCTGGGTCTTCTTCCAAGTCATGGGATCGAAAATGCTTCAGAAGGTTCTTGCCTTCTCTGCACAACTCCACGTGAAATGAAGGAACAGGGCAAGGAGGCGGAACGTGCAGTCCTGTGAGGCCAGCAAGCGTGGGGAAGAGGGACAGGAGTTCCACAATGTCCGTGGTTTGCCTGCCTGAAACAGAAAGTGACAGGACTGAATGTGTTATCACGCAGACATCTGTCACACCAGCAGGATGAATGAGAGCTGGGCTTCATCTGTCTTCTTGTTTTATTGAATATATTTCTTGTTAGCAAAAAAGTTTAGAAACACCACTAACTCAGCACCACATGCTCTATTGACCACTCATCCAGTCCAGTAGCAGGATGTAAAATTCAGGCACCTGCAACCTGTTGGTGCTGTTAACAGCTACCTGAATTCTAGAACCACCAGTGGAACACAGTGCTTGATTCAGGCAAGCTTCACTGCTTAATACTAACACCACGGACTAACACTCTGTTGAGAAACAAGGATTCCGCATCTCACAGCATCATCCTATAAATTACCTTGGAACTTCGGTTGATAAGCTTAATTCTTTGCATAATTCTAGTTGTTCTACCACCAGAACTGGGAGACGAATTAAATTTGTGAAGAGAAGTACTGCTGTATTTCTTTCTGGATCTCTACACTTGATCTGCATTTGCTTTCTTATAGGGTAAAATTCACAACACATGAAATTTACCATTCTTGCCATTTTCAGTGAATATTTTAAGTGGCATCAAGTGCATTCATATTGTTACAGCAATATTACCATCCTTTATCTCCAGAACTCTTTGTTTTATACACCTGAAGCTCTATTCCCATTAAAAACAACAACAAAATTCCCCATTCCTCCACCAGCAGCACCTGGCAAACCCATTCCATTTTCCACTGACCACTCTGGATACCAGAATGGGATCATCCAGTAAATTTCCCTTTGTGCCTGGCTTACCTCACATAGCATAATTTTCTAAAGATTTATGCATGTGGTGACATGTGGTGGCACCTCCTTCCTTTCTGAATACTGAATAAATACTCCCCTGTATGTGTATGACTCTTTCTGTGTATCTGTCCATGTGCTAGTGGGCACTTGGCTTGCCACGATGAACATTCAAGTTGAAGTTTTGTTTGAATATCTGTTTTCGGTTGTTTGGTATGGAAGTGCTCACATGTTAATTCTATGTTTAACTTCTTCTTTTTTCAGAAAATAAGACTATTTTATTTTCTTCTTAGGAGGGAAGTCCTACAGATGGAAGTCACTAAGCTGGACAAACTGAGCTTCTACTTGTGATCCTCCTGTGTTAGCCAATCAAGGTGCTAGAATTACAGGCCTCTGTAAACCTGCAGCATTCTCTGTCTTCTACACCAGTACATTCCTTCAAAGACTAGAGGAGCACGTTCACATTGGAAGGATTATTTTTTTCTCCACACTATATTCATTCCCCAGTTCTTTCAAGAGCACCTCTCTTGACGGTTTCATCTCTACTTTATGATCAACTAAACTTCATAGCACTTATATAAAATAGCTGCAAATTTCTTTACCCTTTTGAAAAGGGTAAAGATACCCTTTATGAAAACATAAAAATCAAATTGTGTGACGCTACACTTATTTATTTTATTATATCTGGTTAATAAAAGTTCATCAGTCTAGTTTGTTGACATCTAAATTTTTCATTCTGCCCTGGTCTATAACTTTTTATTTCCTTTTTTATTACTTTTAATAAGAAATAACAATGTGACTATTTCAAAACACATTAGTCGTAAATTTCCAATAATTGATACAATGTGTATTATTGTTCTAGTAGTAGTTATTCAGAGCACAGGATGCAGACTTGATAATTTTTCTAATCATTATTGGTACAAAAATTTCTTCTCATTGAACTAAGAGAAAGTAGTTGTATACATAATCCAATGTTCCATAATCGCAGTGGGTTATTTGCAAAACTGGCAAAGATGAAAGCTGTTGCTTTAAGCCATTTACAGCTCAGCAAAGTAATCTAGTTTTACTTTTTATGCCTTGTGGTTAAACTTTTCTGCTGGGTGGTTAAGAGCAAGTTAAAGCAAGACCTGTATAACAAAATTCTGGAAGGTTAAGAATGTAAGTTTGCAGACCAGAAATTACAGAAAAAGAAGGGCTACAAGGATAGCCAATATTTTGGCCCTAGCCCTTCAGGTCAGTGAGGACTCAAGATATAAGAGAACCTGTACTGTTATATCCTATAACTAGGTGGTGTTCCAAATTTTCTGTTCAAGGAGATTATGGGGCCACAGAGGAAAGGGACC
>PVKN010012806.1:0-20438 GCA_004027915.1 Capromys pilorides
GTGAAGCAATTAGATCCTGAGCTTTTCTTTGCTGGTAAATTTTTCATTATATTTTCTGTTTCATTTGCTGCTATTGGTTTATTTAGAATTTTTATATATTCTTTAAAAAAGAATTTTTATATATTCTTGATTTAGGTTTGGCAATTTGCTTATGTCTAAGAATCTGCCCATTTCTTCTGTGTTTTCATCTTATTAGAATGTAGGTTCTCATAGGTTTTTATTTGCTAAGGGTCTACGCCTTGGCCATGATTTCACTCAGTAATAAATTCTAGTTGTCCTTTCCCTTCTGTGACTAGCTAGTAGTGACATAAAGGTGGTATTCAGTCAGATGGAAAAAAATTCTACCTATAAATTTGCTCACTTTGCATAATGAATTGGACTGCTCTGTGCCCCTTTCATCCTTCCGTGCAAATTTAGATTATTCTTAAGTAATAGTACATAAAACATTATTTGTCATCCTATTATGCTAGGCACTGTGCACAGCACAATACAACTGTTTGCTTAATAGTAAGAATAGTTCTCTAAGATAGATATTATTGGTTTCTTTTTAAAATGAAGAACCTCACCAAGATTAAAAAGCTCATTCAGGGTAAATCATGAATGCTTCAGATGAGAACTTCATCCAGGCCAATGTAATTCTCAAATCTATTCTCCTTCCTCCATGCCACATAATGAGTACTCATGATATGTAATTGTGCACATCAACAGCATTTAATCTGTGGCCACACCCATTCCTCCTTGGTCATGTGTTAAATAAACTTCAAAGACACTAAAGATGTTTCTGATGCTTATATTTGTGTTATTATTAAAATAATATCTATATTTCTTCACCTCACATATTTGCTTCTACATAGTCAACAAATAGTGAGGTTTCCTTTGTCCTCCTCCAGAGGTGCTATAAAAGCATCACTGATTCAGAGAATGACCAACTGGTCACACAAATAACCTTTTTCCAACTCACAAAAAATTTGAGATGGTTATTAAAGCAAAGCAGTAAAATATTTTTATGCGTATTCTTTAGGTCTAAAAATAAGACAGAGCATTTTGTGTTGAAGATCACAGTAAAGAAAAGCACATTCCTTTACTGCTGTTATTAAAATAATGACTTCGTCTATCAGAGTACTTAATGTTGGCAGGCATTACGGTGAATTCTTTATACACATTGTCTTAGTCAACCCTCACAAGACCCTACAAAGATCATAATATTTCCATTTTACAGAAGAAAACAAAAACAAAAATCACATTAAGTAAGTTCATAGCAAATGACAGGAAGAGAGCTGCAGGCCAGGTTTGTCCAAATACCTCTAAAGTCCATGGTCAGGCCAGCCTGGTCTACATAGTGAGTTCAAAGCCAGCCTGAACTACACAGTGAGACTCTGTCTCAAAAACAAAATGAAACAAACAAATTTAAAAAAAATCAAATTTATCTTCTCCTGTACTACCTTACCTGGAGAGCTCATTGAGATTTGCAAAGAATGTTGGCTGGAAGAAAACCCTGGCATGGAGTGGGAAACTTTTCTTGCGTTGCATGACAGGTGGCTATTGTGCAGTTACAAGAAAGGAAACCCAGTGTTCTGAAACTGCACAAGGCCTGTACATAGAACAAATGAAATCTTCCAGAATTAGTGCTAATCCCTTCCTAGAGGATGACTTGAGAAAAAGGACTTTTGTGTAGTATTTGGGTAAGTAGGGTGGCCTCCAAAATACTAAAATGGTGACAGCAATGACCGTTTCTACATCTGGCAGTTGTTGATAAAATTAACTTTACAAGTTTAACAGTAGGGTCTTGGTGTTTCACCATGGACACCAATAAGATTTAAAACCCCTATAAGGGTAGCAATGCAACCGCATTAGATGAGGAACCCCTACTGGCATGTCTCTTCAAACACAATAAATACATTAATTAAGGTGATGAACTGACTAGAAATCTTTTAATGACTTAAAGTGAAAATGTTACATATATAAAAATGCATATATATACATATATATGTATATTATAATATCTTATTTGTAACCAAGGCTTAAGAGCTTAGAGATACAAATGCCTTCATCAGGAGCACCATTAATTAAGTACCTGCAAATTGCCAGGTCCTGTACATACTCTTATTTAATCCCAGCAACACTTTGTGAGTCTGAAGAAAAAGATTCTCCTGTGAATGGTACTGATGAGGATACTGAAATTCAAAGAAATCCACAGAGTGGTAAGTGTTTGAACACATTCAAACCCAGGTCTTTGGTACCAAAGATTGGCTTTATTTTTCATTTCTCTGAGTAACAGGACTGGTGTTTTCCAGCATCATCATACGATTGCCTACCTGAAAAGTGGTAGGACTTCAGAAGCACTACGAAATTCCTGCTCTTCAAAGGGATCTGAGGAATCCCAGGAAGTAGCAAGACAAATACATACAGGTCATTTACTTATTTATCTACACAGCCCTTTCTTACCCTCCTCTGTGTACATGCCCAAATTCCCAAAGCCAAATATCAAATATTGGCTATTTGATATCAAATATTATGATATCAAATATTATCAGTACATAATTTCATTGATCTTAAAGTCATTTTTGAGCACCAACAATTTGCCCATAATCTTGCAATGATCTTAGGATTTTTAGGTGTTATTATTGAGGCTATCTGTATCTTTCATGACTTAGAAGCTTTATCTTCCCAGATATAAACATGCTACTATGAAAAGGTACAAATGTAAAAATATCTATCTCGATTTGAACATCCCCCATCCATTTGGTTGCACTGATTTCTTTTGTTGCTCCCTGTATCAGTCAGTGGTTAGTAACTCTCTACGCTGATATCTGCAATCTGAGCAACTACCTCGAAGACAGCAATGAGCACTTCAAAAACCCTGGTTGAATACCTCTTACCTTGTGTTTTAAATGTGTGTCACTTCTAATGTCTTATCAGTTGTTATTATTATTAATTATTATTATTATTATACTCTCTTTAAAATAAATTAAAATAAAATAAAAATGGCAAGAAAAAATTAAGGTTTATTGAAAGCATGTGTTAATGTTCAATATTTGTTTAATCTTGCAAACCTATAACTGGTAAACTGAAAAACAGATTTGACAATAAAAATATGTAATATATCAGTTGCTAATCTGCTATTTTTGTTGTGAAAATATGTACCATACGTATTGTTGTATGTTACTCTGTTTCTGTCTTCGTTTTTGCTTTTACTCTTTAAAGTAATATAAAAGTAAAATAAAATTTAAAAATGAAACAGATTTAATACAAGATATACAAACATATAAGAACAAACAATATTATCTTACAATGGGTCACCTACATAGGCAGGTGTGGGAGGGCACAGAAGGTCGGTCTGTGAACTCAGGACCTGAAAGATCCAATCAAAGGCCTGGACCTCCATATAGTATCCCCTGTGGGTCTGGATGAGGAGGCTGAAGCATCCATGCTGGAAGGCCATAGAGTGCATTACCAGCCCAGAAACAACATCCAATGTGAAGGCAAAGACTAGAATTCCTTTCAAGAAACAGAACCAAACTTCCTTCTGTTTCCCTTGTATATCATTCTGGTGATAAGCCTCCCTAGGGTGGATCTTCCAAACTCAGAACTATGCTGAGCTAATTTAGCTGAGTGTTTCTTACTCATGTGGACATTATTAGTTATCCTAATCCACCTGTCAGTTTGACAACCAGACATACTCCTTCAAACCATAGTCCCTAGATACAAAGACAAGTTCATAGTTACCCTTACATGTTATAATACAAACTGAAATGCACTAATTCCTTCCCCAGAGTAGACGGAAAGTTTTTGTGGGGTGATGCTTAACCCTAACATTTCGTAACTTAAACATCATAACATAGACTTAACAATACTTACAAATTAGTGTTAAATCTACCAACTTTTTTTTACATTAAGAAGCATACTATGAGAGAATTACTATAATTACTATATTTCTATAATTTATCCTGGAGTCAACAGCTGGTATCTAGAGCTACCTCCTTCTTCTACCCATTCTGTATTCCCTTGACCTGCATCAAGCACCTTATCAAGTCTTGGTTCTTTCCCTAATGGGGTGATCCATAGTTTCATTCCTGAAGGTTCTGGACCATATACAATTCTTCCTAGATTGGATAATTATAGTTTCCCATTGACTTTAATAACAGGGAATGCTAACATTTAAAGGAGCCTTAACAAATCTCCTGCATTCTAAGTATATTCTTTCTGTCCTCCATTGTACAGTAATAGTCCAATTTCCCCCTTGGTAGTCTGAGTCAATCTCCCCTACCAATACTGTGACTCCCTTTTTAACTTTGTTCTGGGACATGTCAAGGTGTTCTTCCAGCATATCATGCAGTTATAGGTGGGGCTTTGCAAAGATAGCTGGATCTCGATTGTGTGATGCTAGGATTAAGGATGTATTTCTGGAATTAAGGGTATGTAATTACTAAATTAGTCCACTGATTGGTCTGGCATAGCTATGAGTGTAAATAACAAGAAGTCCCACACTGGGTGTGAGTGCTACCTGACCTACGCACATGTAACATGGATATAACATAAGAGACAGAAAGAGGGTAGCTGCGACCACCTGCCACTTGCTTCCTGCCTCACTGCTTTGCTCTCTTCCTGCCTTCTGCCTGTCGTGTGTGAGGCACCTCTGCCATACGATCCTGCCTTGGAGCTAGCCATGTATAAACAGAAAACTTTACAAACTGTGAACTAAATAAACCTTTTCTCTTTTAACTTTGTATATTATACATGTTGTCTTACTAATAAGAAAAGAAATAACTAAGATAAACTTATTTCTTCAGAGGCAAGAGAAGACCAAAATAACCAAAGGGAAGTCTTAGCTTACAATTCAGTGGTATTGTGTTGTATTTCCTGGTGCAAGTGTTCTTCTCCCTTAGAAGTATGAGGCTTCTAAGATGGCAGAGCATAAAGTTGTTGGAACAGGACCTAACAATTTTGCTAGTGGATCACTAAGAACAATGGTGAATAGTACCATTCCCACTCCCCACCCTTGATTCCTGGACCCACAAATCCTGGCTATGGGAGACACAGTACCACATAATAGATGCTGATTTAAAGCATATACGGCCATTTGAAGAACCTTTCCCCAGCCCTGCAAGATAGCAATATCTGTAACTGCATCTTCAGAAGACCTTTCTATCAATCCAATGGCTTCCAGATGGTGAGGAAAATACTAAGACCAGTGAGCTTCATGAGGATGAGCCCAGCTTCACTTCTCTGGCTGTAAAATATGCTCCTTAGTTGGAGATAATGTTGTTTGGAACTCTATGAAGTTGAATAAGGCATTTTGTGAATCTCTGGAGGGTAGTTTTGGTAGAAACATTATATGCAGGAAAGGTAAATCCATATGTAAAATAAACATATATGCCAGTAAGGACAAAACAAAGTCCCTTTCATTAGGAAAGTGGTCCAGTATAATCGGCCTGCCACCAGGCTGCATGTTGATCATCAGGAAATGGTGCCATATCAGGGACTCAGTGTGGCTGTCTGCTCCTGCCATTTTTGACATTTAGCTGCTGCTGTGTTAGACATTCACATAGCCAAATAAGCCTTGGTGAGTGGGAATCCATGTTGCTAAGCCCATGCATAAGCTCCATCCCTGCCACCATGGCACTTTATTCATGAGCCCATTGGGCTATGACCAGAGTAGCTCAAGAAAGAGGCTAACCACTATGTGCAGAACAGGTCATTTTAGCCATTTGATTATTAAAGTTCTTTTCTGCTGAGGTCACTTTTTAGTGAGCATTTACATGGAATTTTAAAAAATGCTCACGTGGAGAGGTCTAGCCATATACCCCTTCCCTGAATACCTTTCTCACTAATTTTGCACTCATGTTCTTTCCAAGATCCTGACCATCTAGTCAGACCATTGGCTACAGCCCACAAATCAGTATATAGTTACACATCTAGCCATTTTTATTTCCTGACAAAATTCCCCAAAGTTCTGCCCATTGTAAAGATTTCCTTGCACCACTGTCTTTCAGGGATGTTTTAGAGCTGATAAGACAGGTGCTGTAATGCTGCAGCTGTCCCCTTGTAGGTGGTACCTGCATAAAATGCAGAGCCATCGGTAAATCAGAACTTAACCTTCTCGTCCCCTCACAGATGATCATATTGTACACCACATGAGGTCTAAGGTACATGCTGGGAAACAGAAGGCAGAATGGCAAGAATAGGAAACATGGGCATCTGGGCAACTTCTCCATGCAATTTACTGGATGTAACTTCATATAATTTACATGAAACAATGTCTCCTCTGGCTCAATCATACACTTGCTATTTCCACTTAATGGTAGGCTGTTGCTGTGTATGTTCAACCTTAGGACTCAGTGGATCAGATAGTACCCATCTCAGATCACATGGGAACCCGGTGTCCCATGGTGAAGTATTCACTTTCCACTAAGGCACAGTATCAGGCCAACTTCTAGTTTTCAAAGGGAGAGAAGTTATCTTTAGGTGATAGTATATCCTTGCTACAAAATCCCAGAGCCCTCTGCTGCAGTTCACCTATGGGGGCCTGCCAGAGATTCCAAACGGCATCTGCTTGGAATGACCATCTGCTAGATCATCTGTGGCAGAGCAGCCTGCCCAACAGACTGGACCTATGGCAGAGTCTTTTCTTGTTTTAAGTACCACTTAAAACTTAGCAGAGGGCCGGGGAGACGGCTCAGTATAAGTGCTTGCCTGGGAAGCACAAGGTCCTGAGTTCAATCCCTGGTACCACAAAAAAAAAAAAAAAAAAAACTTAGTAGATTTCTGAGTCACTCAGGAAATGGGCCAGAAGAATGCATCTAAGTGAAGAATGTGTTGCCTCACAACTCAAATAGCACTTCAAAAGAAATTACCATCAGAGTAAAAAGAAAATCCATGAATTAGAAAAAAATTTCAGCCAATTGTCCCTCAAACTAAGGACTTCTATGTAGAGCATATGAAGAATTTAAAAATGTCAAGGCCCCAAAATTCAAAGATCCAAACAAAAGATGGGCATCTGAGATGAATTTATACTTCTCAGATGAAGGAATATGAATGGGAAATAAATATATAAAAATGTGCAAAGTCATTGGTCACTCGAGAAATACAAATTAAAATAACACTGAAATTCCATCTCACCCCAGAAAGAATGGCTATCATCAAGAAACCAGTAACAAAAACTCGAGGTGCTGTGTGACAAAGGAACCCTTCTCTACTGTAGATGGGGGGTACAGGCTGGTACAACCACTGTGTAAATTAGTATGGGGATTCCTCACCAAACTAGGATTACAGGTCCCACTCAATCCAGCTCTTCTTCTCCTGGGTATTTTTCCAGAAAAGTGAAAACATCTAAACACAGAAAAATATGTACATCTGTGTTTATAGCAGTACACTTTGTCATAGTTAAGCCTTGGAAACAACCCAAATGCCCATCTAAAAAAGTGACATTTTTACACAAAGGAGTATTAGTCATTTATGAAAAATATGAACGCAAGCTGTTTATTGGTAAATGGATGCAACTAGAGGCCATACTCACAAATGAAATAAATCAAACCTACTTATGTAAACATCATACTATCTCACTAGGGGAAGAAACTGAAAGTGTAAATAAAATCTGAAAGGCACAATAGAAAGGGAAAGAAACTGCTCAAAGGGAAGGAGCAACCTGAATGAGGAAAAGGAGAAAAGAAAGAAAGAACAGAGGGAAAAAGAAAAACTATCTCTCTCTCTCTCTCTATCTCTATCTATCTGTCTGTCTGTCTGTCTGTCTGTCTGTCTGTCTGTCTGTCTGTCTGTCTATCTGTCTATCTATCTAATAGCTTGGATAGTTGTACTGCTGATTTCTGCTGGTCATTCAAAAGGAGCAGTTAATGCATGAATTTTTCCTCTCTTTTAATTTTTTAGTAATTTTTACATCGATTTTGCATGCTTAAATCTGATACTCTGGACAACTAATTTGAAGACAACAATATGCAATATAACAACAATTGTTAAATTCCTACTATTTGGTTTAGTGAAATTATGTATCATTTCTAATGAGTGGGGTTTTTTCCTATTTTTTTTAATTCTCTCTTTTTCTTTTTAGAGAGTATAAATAAATGCCCTTACTGTTGCTATTCCGGTTCTTGTATCAGACAAATAGGCCTCCATTTCAACACTGCCCCCCAAAAAGAAGCAACTAATGTTTTCATTGTTAAAAGAAAATCTAAATAGGCTCACTAAGGTTGTGCTTCTTTCTGGTTGTAGGGGAAGCCAGACCCAACAACTTATCTTTATCTTAGAAGAGATATCTCTACATGCCCCCACCACTGTACTCCTAGAAATGTTGCTGAGATAGAAGAACCTTGAATTTTAGTTGGATTTATTTCTCATCCTCTGGCACTCAAATGCTTTGCTAACAAATCCAAACTGCTTGCTATATCTTGTTCACTTGACTCAATCAGCATATCATCAGTGCAGTGGAGCAGTGTTAAAGCCTTATGAGAGAGAAAGGTGATCAAGATCTCTGTCAACTTAGTTGTGATAGGGAGCTGAAGACTTAATACAACCCTGAGATTGGACGGTGAAGGTGTATTGTTGTCCTTCCCAGCTGAGAGCAAAATGTTTCTGATGGGTAGGCATGGATAAGGGATTCACAAATCAATAGCTGCATGCAAATTACCAGGAGTTGTGCAAATCTGCTCAAGCAAGGAAACTCTATTGAGTACAACAGCTGCAACTGGAGTCATCACTTGACTCAGTTTTGAGTAAGCTATTGTCATAATTCAACACCCATCTGCCTTCTGTACAGGTCAAATGGGATAATTAAGTGGAGATGTGGTGGGGACCACCACCCCTTCATCTTTCTAGTCCTTGATGGTTGCACTAATCTCTGATATCCATCCACAGGTGCAATAACTGATTTTGGCTGTTTCACTAGGTAACTCTAATGGCTTCCACTTTGCCTTTCCATCCATAAGAGTCCACACTACAGGTAAGGAACCAAGTGAGGATTCTGCCATGTACTGACTATATCTATTCTAGTTATGTATTCTGGAACAGGGTAAGTGACTATAGGATGGATTCAAGAACATATTGGACCCACTGTGAGCTCAACCTTTGCAAAAGCTCCACTGGTAACCTGACATCCATGTGCCCCACCTCCTACTAGAGGCCCATAATGATGCTTTGGATCCCCTGGAGTCAGTGCTAGTTCAGAACCAGTATCCAGTCGTCCCCAAAATGTCAAAACGTTTCCCTTTTCCCAGCATACAGTCTCTTTGGAAAAAGGCCATTGGTCCCTTTGGGGAAGGATGGGAGAAAGAATGACTATAAATTGTTGATTGACCTATCTCAAGTGGACTAGGGTTCTCTTCATTCAAGGGGCTCTGGGTCTGCATACACACTCGATATTGCAACTGATTGAGGGGCCATGGTTCCTTGTTACTATGATTCAAAGTAGGTTTCTGTTTATTTGTCCCTAGATTTTTTTTAAATCTTGGATTTCAGAAATCTTTTACTGAGTACAAAGCAAACAATAGGCTAAAGATATTATACAGAGTGAAGGCAGGCTGAGGAAACCAATATAAAAATGTAAACAGCTCAGTGATGAACTAGACTTTTCAAACTTACTGTTCATGTCTAAGGCAATTTTAGAAGTGAAACCTTACCCAAAAAGTATTTACACAGCATTGAAAAAGTGCTGGAATAATTTGGATTAAAAAAACTAATTATCTATGCAAAATCTGTACAGCAGTGACCTTTTTTCAACAGGTAAGCCTATTTACAAGTAAAAATTTCTTAGTTTTGAAACAGGTCCTATTTTAATAGAATGGCTAACTCACATTACAGTTAGCCTGTAATGCCTCAATGCTCCCACAGGGACTCCAGGTGAACCTACTTCCACCAGAGAACTATTTACACTGCCCTGTGAACACACAGGTATGCACTCCATGTCTTGAGTGAAGAGTTTATAGCTCATTCAATTTTATATCTACAGCAACAATTAGTAGGCACTCCATGTTAAATTGCATGAATGTTAAAATAAAATTTTATACTACTGTTAATATGTCAAAGATTGCCACCTCTACCCATTCCAAATTAAAAACACCAAACTGCTACCAAATTTACTGTGATTATCATAATATAGTGCTTTGGGGATTTTTTTTAAATTTTTTTTTAAATTTTATTTATTTGTTTGCTTGTTGTGTTTGTTTGTTTCTTTATTTATTTATTTTGTGGCTGGCTCAGCTTGCCCTGGTGGTGGGGCTGGCGCAGCATGTGGTGCTGGGGATCGAACCGCAGTCCCTGCAGTTGCCTGAGCTTTCCTTAGCAGGCGCTTTAGACCACTGAACCATCTCGCCGGCCCTGGGGATTTTTAATGTAAATAAATACCCTATGTTTACTAATTTTCAGAGTAACTGCACAAATTTAACATTCTCCATTCAACGAAAACTTGCTTGGAAATTACATTATTATTTTCCTCTTTTTCAGAAGTGTATCTTATAGGGCTGGCTGCTTCTCTTTGAAGGACTGCTTGGTTTTGGACTGAACATTTTGGCTATATTGCATCATCATAAAATTCTTCTGTGTTTTCTTTTCTTTATTTGTGGAATCGGAAAATGGATTCATTTTGCTTTTCTTCCTCACAAATTGTTTTTGGTCTGTCTTTCCAGCCATTGCAGTTGCTAATCATGTCTCCTTGTTAGACTTAGGTTTTTAATGAAGGCGCTCAATGTCCCAAGGAGACAATAATTCACCCCTGGGCTCCTCATCACTGTCTATTTCAAAATATATCCACTTTTGGGCCTTCCCCGGGGCAACAGTGAGCTCTTTCTTCATTTGAGCCATATGGATTTTCTGGAAGTCTTCTTGGGTGAAGACTCAACTGCTGCTGATGGCTGCAGCCTTGGCCCTCCACTCCTCCGTGGCCATGCTGCTCAGCTTCTGGGAGATCTCTTGCTGTTCTTCATCAGAAGAGTGGTGGACATCAACCCATTCACCTCCTCTTCACTGAGACAGGTTTTTTCCCACCAATCTTCATTTTCAGCATCGTCTTCTTTCTCAACTTCCAGGACCTCTGCTCCTAGAATGTAATCTTTAGCATCTACTTCACCATATTCTTGTACTCCAGCTTCTACAGAAGCTTCTGTAGGTTAGCCCCAGAATTTCTTCTGTAACATTGGAGGATCTGGAAGAGCTGGATCAAAGTTCTAGCAGACATCATTACTTTCTTATCTTTGCACATCTTATACCGAGCCAGGACTTGGAGAACTTCCTGAGTCACGGGTAGAGAACATCAAGCTGTTATGTCCTTTATAGCATTGATACCTACTGTCATGACTTTCCCAGAGTACTTGCCAGTCACAAAATTGTTGGCCACGTCATGAGCAATGACTGAAACATTTCCAGAGATACAAGGCGATGAGAGGCTTGGAAGCAAACAGAAAGATCTTTGTTAATTCTCTCTGGTGGGGCTGCAGAAACCTTTGGAGAAAGGCATAGAAATTGAAGAGAAAAAGCTCAAATATTCCCATCAATCTGGAGATGAGGTTCATAAGCATCATCTTCACTTCAAACCTTTCCTTACAGTTTGAGTAGTTTTGGCACAAAATCTTGGTGGTCGTGAATCAAGTGAATAGCTGAAAAGTTAAACACCTCAGGCTTGTCCTTCCTATTTTGTTTCTTGAGCACTTTCATTTCCCTTTCCAACTTCTTATTTTTGGAGCTCTTCTTCCCTGTGTTATATTGCACAAGCGAGTTTCTTGCTGTGAGTCTTTCATCTGCAGATTCTGAGTCGCTATCTTTTTTTCTCATCTTTGTCTTTCCCAGTAAAAAAGTCAGAGCGGCAACCAATATCTTAGTGACATTAGAGAAAAATGTAGCTGTGATAACATTGACAGCTGTGGCATCATTCCAGTTGTTCCTTCAGTAGAGCTCAATCATCATATCCAAAGACATCTTGGCTACAGTTGCATTACTGTCTCTCAGCATGGTGTACATAAAATTCTACAGTACTATGTTCACTTCATTGTTCTTCTGTTTAGCATTTAAATTGTTAATATTAGTCACAATATGTATATATAAAGTCTTCCGCAGAAGCTTATCATGGCAATACAGAAGTTCAAAGTACATATTCAGTAGACTTGATGCACTGATGAGATTCTTATTTCTCAGGAAGATCAAAGCTTTGCAAAGTGTTATTTGAAGATCTGGATCTAAGAGAGTGTGATTGTAGCAGAGAAGATCTTTGAGTTCTTGAGGAAAGTTACTCAGATGTTCTGGATAGCAGTGACCAATCCATGCCACAAACATCACCAGCTCTGCCACTTCTTTGCTAGGTTTATTTGATTATATCTTGAAAAGCTCCACACTGGATTGGTAGTGATTATACTGCTGGAGAGACTCCTCAGTGTAGGCCAGCAAGTCCCACTTGATAAGATTCTGTAACTGTGGCAGATTGTTGAGCAACTTGTTATTTCTGTTGTACCTATTGGTTGCAGACTGGCTCCTCGCATAGTAGTATGAGAAAAACTTGCACCTTGCTGCAGCTCCCCAACCTAACTGGTAAAATTTTTTTATTATATCAGTCTAGAAAATATTTTGTAAGCTTCTCTATTTCACTTTTGGGGATATCCTGACGATTAGCCAATTCCATAGGTTTACACAAGTCAGACAGTGCTAATCCGAGGGCTGTTCTGCTGTCCATTATGCTGAGTGTGCAGAGCCAGTTTAACAGACAGTAAGCCAGGGTGGTCTTGCTTCTTAGCAGACAGAGGGGTCCTGAGCTTCTGGCTTATCCTCCTTTTATTCACTCAAGCATGAATACAAGCTATTAAAGTAACACAAGAGTCCTCTGCTCTTCAATATCCATTTAGTATATGCTGTCTTAGTTATTTTTCCCATTGCCAACACAAAATACTCAACATCCAAAGTTAAAGGCAGAAAAGTTTATTTAGCTCATAGTTTGTAGAGGTTTCAATCCATAATCAGCTGGCTCCAAGGCAGACTGTCACGTGGCAGAGGACCAACTGATCATGGTGCCAAAAGACAGCAAAAGCAATGAGAAAGAGACAAACTTGTTTCTGTCATTTACATTGTATTCAGTCTGCAAGAATTAGGTCAGTGCGAATCCAATCAGTGGACCTATCCAGCAAGCAACCACCCTTAATCCCAGCACCTTTAATCCCAGCATTGCACTATGAATTCAGCTACTTCTAGAAAAACCCTATGAGTACTGAGGCTTTGGGGATACATCTAGACACATACCATAACACATACTCAGGTAAACAACTTCATCTCAGATGCCTAAACTTTTCTCTAGAATCCGCAATGTGCCACTACCCTGTGTGCTGCCTTTCTCCTTTGTGCTAACAGAGGAGGCCAACTAGGCCCTAATTCTTTAAGTGGTCTTCCACAAGTATATACACTCTATCTTTGGAAACTAAGTGCAATCATTTGACTTGTTACTCCAGAATCTAATCAAACCCATTTTTGTTAAGTTTCATAATTGAATAACTGCAGTTTCCACTGTATGGTTTAGAATACAAAGAATAACAATGAAGCGTTCTTTGGGGTGCTAGTGCTACCCTCATGACTCTGTTTCTCAAGATGGTAATGAAGTGTCATTCCAATGTGATACATTAGGTGTGACATGACATATCCACTCCAACACTCCCACTTCCCTGAGCCACTGAATTCCCTCATCAATAGTAAATCACTAGACAGAAGGCATCTGTAACTCATTCACAGTGGGTTATCTTTTGATTCTTACTTCTGACAATAGGCCAATTAACCATTCACACCTTTCTTTACTCCATGAGCTGCAACATTAAATTCAGAATCAGTGTTTAATGGGCCCATATGAACTAACTCAGCCTGATCCAGGTTATATTTTTTCCACACTCATAGAATCTATTCCCACACTTGCTCATCAGGCCTCTGCTCAGAAGAATTAGAAAACTCGGGCAGGCCCGGTAGCTCAGTGGACTAACGCACCTGCTTAGGCAGAGCAAAACAGCTGGGGTTCAATCTCCAGCATGCTTGCCAGCCCCACCTGTGGGGCACACTGAGACAGTGATTGAGACTGGGCATGGTGGTGCATACCTGTAAACCCAGCTCTTGGGAGGCTGAACCCAGGCGGATCACTACTAGTACGATCTAAATAGTGAGACCCTGTAGACCCTGTCTTAAATACAGAAAGAAAAAAAAAAGAATTACAAAACTCAAAAAGACATTCTTTGGGAGAATAGTGGAACTCCTTATGGGTCACATTATGTCCCTCACACTTAGGAGTCTTCTGCGATTTGAGCCTTGTTATAGACTTAGAGACAAATAGGGCAGGTGAAGGTGGGTCCTGAGGAGTGTCAGCATTATCATACTTGGTTGGTCCAGACAGGATTAGCTCCTGCAGGTATAGTGGGAGAGGCCAACACCACAGAGGGTAAAGGTAGGGATGCCTCTACCACTGTGTGTAGGGAAATCTCTTCATTTGGTAAAACAATCTCATTAGAATCTAGGAGCTCAACATCCTCAACTTGACAAGATCCTTTCAAACCCCTCACTCCCAGTTTAATGGAATCCCATTCTACCTTCACAGACCCTTTGAGGCTGAGCATTAAACTTATACTTCAGTTCAGTCAATCAAATAAGGAAGGCTTATACTAGAGTTTCTGCAATCTCAGCCTATAGGTAAAGAAGAGATTTTCTTTCAAGACAGAATTTAAACTTTTAAACATAAATTGTGTCTAGAACTGGAAATTTGAATCTTTGAGCTCCTTATTTTCCTTTATGAATTTGTAATTCAGTCAGAAGACTAATTTTCCTACCAATGTTTTGAGCTCATTGTTTTCCTTCACTAGTTTGTCCAGAGATGGTAAGAGCAACCAGTTAGCATCATCACATTTCCCATTCTGCCACAAGTATTCAAAACTTTCATGTATTCCTTACATCTCCCACATGGTGAATCAGGATAACAAATGGATCTACCTGTGTAATAGTTTAAACGCTTCACACCAAGGACTATCAATGTTCCCCACAGAATTAGGAGATCCTACTAAAGAATTTCACCCCTACAATTCTGTTTCTTAGGCTGGCCAAATAGCTCAGCAAATTAAGGTGCCTGCAAGCAGGTGCAGGGGCCAGGGGTTCAATCCCTGGGACCTCCATGCTGGCCCTGCCCCTGGGACGCACTGAGACAGCAATTGAGACTGGGCGTGGTGGTGCATGCTTGTAATACCAGTTCTTGGGAGGCTGTAAACAGGTGGATCACTACAGGTCCAATCTAGTAGTGAGACCCTAAACACCCTGCAGACCCTTCCCTAAAATGTTTCTCCAGAGCCACTCTCAGCACCAAAACCTGTATCAGTCAGTGTTTACAAGAGAAATAGAGCTAATAAAAGATATACAAATATGTAAGAATTATAAGATTGGCCAACAGTGGCCACCCACAGAGACAGCTGTGGAAGAGCACAAAGGGTCCATCTGCATAATCTGAAGCCTCTAGCTAAAGGCTTAGAGCTCACTGTCATGCCTCAAGTGAATCTGCCTTAGAGGCTGAGGTGTCTGCACTGCAGTCCAGGAAAGCTGAAGGTGAAGACTAGAGCTCCCCTGAAAAAACAGTGGCAGAGCTTCCTTTGTTTCCCTTTTACAGCATTTTGGGGACAATCTTCGCTAGAATGAGTTTTCCACACCCAGAATTACGTTCAGCCAATTTAAAATTGGGTGTTTCTTACTCAAGTTGACATGTTTAATTATTTTTTAAACTCCTCTAAAATTTGGGAGGGGGGGAGTGCAATTTGCCATGTTTGAAGAGTAAGGACTTTAGGTAGAGTGATTCCACCCTTTTCTATTTTCTTTGTCCTTCCCATTGATACCCAAAGGACTTGGTTCCTTCTAGTGCTTGAAATGAGGATGTGACAAAAATCACAGGGAAAGTTAAGGTAGACGCAAGGCCGGAAATCTTTGACCTCTTCCTCACTCATCTAACCTTGAAGCAGCAGGGCCTAATGTAATTTGGCATCATTTTGCCCATACTCAGGGCCTTCAAATGGCTGAGTAGATTTTAATATCATCTTTCAGTTCCAATAAGATTTTGATTACATCATAGACTTGAAAATATCATCAACAATTCTGTTCCTTGGTTCTTTCTTAGCATGTTACATAAAATGAATTTTTGGTATTCTCAATTCTCAGAGGAAGATACTGTCAGTATTTCTTTGTCATGATGAATGGATTATTTAAAGATGGGAAAGAAATATTAACTTCCTTGTTCTAAAACCCAGAATAACTATTTTCCAAACTGGCTTCTTTCATGTCTAGGAACCACAGCCCATATCTCCTTTTATGTCTTTTGTGTGTGTGTGTGTGTGTGTGTGTGTGTGTGTGTGTGTGTTCAGGGTCTTACTATGCAGCTCCGACTCAGTGATCCTGCTGATTTCTGCCTCCCTAGTGCTGGGGTTACAGGCATGTGTCACCATGCCTGGACTCCATTGCTGGCACAGCATGCCCGAAAATGGGGCCAGCAGAGCATTGTAGTGCCAGGGATCAAACCTTGGCCCTTGCACTTACCTAAGCAAGCACTTAGTTTGCTGAGCTATACTCTGGCTCTTCCTCTGATAGCTTGAAACTTACTCTCCCCTTGTCCCAAAAAAAAAATGAAATGAGGAAAGAACTACTTTTTTTCTAGACATGGTGGTGCACAGCTGTAGTCTCAATACTCAGATGGCTGAGGCAGGAGAATTACCACAATTTCAAGGCCAACCTGGGCTATAGAGTGAGTTCAAAGTGTCTTAAAAGAATAAAAGAATCCCTTTCTGAGTAGCATGGCCTTGCTCCACACTGAAACTCACTCCTGTTTTAAACATTGAAAGCCAAAAACCTGGCATAAACTTTCTGCCTTGGTCAATGGCTTGAAAAAGAACATAGATAAGAAAGCAGGCCAGCTTCTTCCTAGGCCAAGGCCTTGTCTGGGAAAGTAGAGGAAGAATTAATAGAAATTCCAAACCGATTTGGATAAATTGAAGAAGAGACAGAACTGGCTTTAGAATTTGTGGGAACCAAGACCATACATAATTTTCAGTTCCCTCCTTAAGGAAAAGAATATTAGATTATAAATATAAAATTCAATATGACTGTTAATGTCTAAAAAAGAAAAAATATCATAAGCTATGCATTTTTAAAAATTGGAAAAAGCACAAAAATTAGTAAGTCTAAAATTTAAGATTTTTTTCATTAGTTAAATGTTTAAAACACCTCTTTCATGCTTTTTCCATATATGTATTAGTTACCTTTATTACAATATTATTATTTAGTGGACAGAATAAGATATAATGTAATCTTTCTTCTAGATAGTTGGTCAAATTATTTTTCATTATTGTGAAGTCCAAAAAAATTTCTTTCAGTTTCACAAGTTTGTTATCAGTAGTATCACATAAACATTTGGACTGTTTTCATGACTGGTGAAGTGTCTGAGGCCTTCCCTTCACATAGGATTTGTTATAGACACAACTTGTAGTCCTGTGACAGACTGTATCTAATAAGAATAGAAACAAAGAAAGAAAAAGGATGAACTTTAAGTGTAGTGCAAAGAGCTACACTTTGAGTAGACTTCATTGAGAACTGAATCCTCTACGGTTTTTACTTTAATGGATGGGAGAATTTTTCATTGCCTAGCATGGAGCTGTGCACATTGAAAACACTGCTCCGCCAGGCATGGTGTCGCACATGTGTAATCACAGCTCGTAGGAGGCTGAGGAAGGAAGATCAGTGCAAGCCTGCACTACGTAACAAGACCTGTTCACCAAAAAAGTTTTCTTAAATGAAGGAATGCAGCTTCCACTCTGCCATGCTTCTAATGCTGGTACAAGTTATCATGTGTTGCCTGACTCTGCATGTTTTATATCTTAACATTGGAGAAATCAGCCCTGTGGCTTCAGGGAGTATTCCTGGAACTCATTTTTCATCAGGATAGTTATTCATAACCCAACTGCATGTGAAACTATCGGAAAACCACATAAATAAATCCCATTTAACCCAAACTAAATATATCTCCAACACAAATTCCATTAAACCAAATAAAAAACTCTCTGTCAAGGATACTCCCAACATCAACGCAAGGAAAATAGAAACAGAGGAAGTCAGAGTAGAAAGAATCAGCAGTCTTAACATACTAAGTATCTTATTTTGCAAATTTTATGAACAAATGGCTATTGGAACACATTCACAGCCCCTCCCCCCCACCTCCAGGACTTTAGAAGAAACCCAAGCAAGTCAAGGATCCTGTAACTTAAGAATCAATAAACGTCATAGTAAATCCCTCTATAGTGCCACATCCCTCTGGGTAGTAGCAAAAGACAACGATTGGGGTAGGCAGCTAACACACCTCTCTCTTTACTGGCATGTGGTGAGTCCCCCTCTCTAAAGGAAGAGCTCACCTTAACAAACAGGGCAAGGGGAAGAGAGCCATAAAATTCAGTTGGTCCAAATAAGACTGAGTATAATTTCTAATACGCTGTTGTGGAATTAGAAGTTGTACCAATCAAATTGAATTGCAGGGTGGGAAAAAAACACTTTTGCCTTTGATATTGGCAAAATTTTCTGCATGGTTGAAAATGTTTCCCTGAAATTATGGCTACCAAGAAACTCAAATGTGACCTTATTTGAAAGCAGGCACATGGGATATGATATGCTCCTCAAACTGGTCCTTGTGTTAAAGGCTTGGTGGTTGATAGGGTTTGGGGGAAATGATTGGATGCAAAAGGCTCTAATGAAACAGAATAATCTATAGAGAAAATCATGACTTGGCAACAGTATGGGGAGGTAATGGAAACAGGAGGTGGGGCATTATCAGAGGGAATGGGTCATGCTATGTTGGTGTGACCTTAGGGACTGTGTGTGGACTCCAGCCCAATCACCCCTTTCTTCCCTTTTTCTTCCTCCTCTTCTCTGCCCTCCTCTCTTCTCTGTTTCTCTTCTTTTGCCTGCCTTTCTCTCCCCTCTCCTCTCCGCCTCTCCTCTTTCCTCCTACTCCTTCTCCTTCTCCTTCTCCCCCCACCCCAATTTGTTTACTTGTATGTCTACCTGTTCTTTGAAGACAGACTTTCTAATCAGGCAGACCTGGTCTTGAACCCATGGTCCTCTTGCCTATTCTCTTTGTAGCTGGAATGACAGGACTTTGCTGTGTGCCCAGCTGAATATATACTTTTTGAAAGGACAAGAAGCTTTAGGACTCAGTCACTGTGTAACAGGATACAATCTTGTTCCACTCAGTTTGATGATGTCACAGGTGTTTCACAAAGTCTAAGACATGGGACAGTAGCTGTTACTACCCTTGACAGTCACCTGGGAACATCTGATTGCTCCTGACCTCCCATCTGCCTGACGCAATTAGTTCCTCCAGTTCAAGACCTGGGTGTGGGAAGTTTACTGAGGCAGTAGTAAGAGAACCAAACAAAAGAGGGAGGGACACAGAAATCTGAAAGTCCTGGGCTCCATTGTGATGTAATCTAATTCAGAGACAAAGTTGGACTGCATGATCTGATTTCTAATTTCTTGATTTCATGAACAATGCATCAGAAGAAAAGTGGTTTGGGGATTTTGTTGATGTGCTTGGCTGGAAGCTTCTAGTTTCATTTACAAGTTCCAGGTTCCCAAGATTTGAGCTTTATATTTTCAATAAGATTTATTCTCCCCATCTAGCCAGAAACCATGAACAAAGCTCTATTTTTGACATTTGTTCTTGGTTTCTGGCTAAATTCAGAGAACTGAAATCAATGCCTGCTGATTTACTTCATATAAATCCAACAAGTACACATAAGAAGTTGTTGTGAATAAAGATCAGTGTATCAAGGATTTTATAAAAAGTCTTGGACAATGTGCTCGCTTCGACAGCACATATAGGAGAAGTCTTGGACAAGAACTTCCACTAACAACTAGAAAAATAGAGCGGTGTCACTTTGGGGAAATACAGAAAAAAGAAGGCAGAGTCCAATCACAAATCTCTACCATTGGCTCACGCACAGGGAGGTTGGATAAAGATCACTGTGGTCTAAAGAAACCTGAGCCAGACTGTCGATGCTGAGCAGGTGAGGGGAGCCCAGGGAAAGAAGACCTTCTGAGCAGGTGGAAGGACAAGAGCGGAGCTTTGTAGAAACAGAGTTCATAGTCCAAAAGCATTTCTGTCATCAGTAAGCACAAAAAGGAGGTAATGCTGGATGAGTTGATTGGAAACAGGTGACACACTGTGTACAGAAGAGTATATATTTCAACATGTTAAGCAGAAAAATATGTCCTCTGTCCTGCGTGTTCTGTGCATGTAACTGACTCCAATCAACTAAAGAGAATGTAGGTCTTATTAGTATTTTTATATGCATGATAGCTCACAGAAAAGCCTTGAAAAAGTGGTTAGTCTGAGACTTATATACCATTTAAAAAAGAAAAGGGGACCTGACTTCAAGGGACAACTAACTGTGGGAAGGAGC
>PVKN010012807.1:0-20434 GCA_004027915.1 Capromys pilorides
ACAGAACAAACCCTTATCATTTGCACACACAATCTCAAAGCATATTTCTGTACATTCATGTGTTACATACACAAAATAATTTCTTAATAAGTAAACCAAAAAGACTTCGGTGTTATTTTCGATAGTGAGACCACCTTAGGTGAAATGTTAAGCCATTCTTAACCCAATAGAGTCATTGTTGGAAAACATTCATTCCTGCCTAAACAAATGGCACTTGTAAGGAAATTACTTGAGCCAGGTGTGGTAGCTCATACCTATAATTGCAGCACTCGGGGGTGAGGCAGGAGGATCGTTGCAAGTTCGAGACCAGCCTGCACTACAAAGTGGGTTCAAGGCCAGCTTGAACTGCATAGTGAGACTCTTGTCTCAAAAAAAAGACAAAACAAGTTACTTGTTAATTGAAAAATAGTTAAAATAAAAAACTAGAGTGATTCTTACGGTCAGTTATACTCTGTTTGCACATTGGACACTAACAATGTACAAGATACTCTTATTTGAGCACAGTGCTTTAATTGGAAATAAGGTAAAAGAATTTATTTTTTAAACTCCCCACTGGGATTTCCATTACTGAATGAAGAGAGCTCAGAGAAGCCCATGTCCTGATACACGTCTACCCTGTCAGCAGCAGGACCCTCCTACCCCAGGAGAGTCCAGCCAGGCAGCATTGGCCACTGTTAGATTTTCAGAGCACAGATTCAGTACGGCACTACCATCCGGTCAGCCTTTTATCTGAATAAGCAGGGTATTAAAAAGGCAACTTAGGTAAGGTTTCTATCCCTTGCTGGCGTTTTTGCCATAGAACTCTTTTATAGAGCAATTATTGGGGTTTGTGTTTTTGTATTTTTTTTTTTTTAAGGAAACGTTTTAAAAGCAAGATAATAGGGTAAAAATGGTTAATGCATTGCATATTGTTACTTTAAATCAGTTACTTAGTACAAGGCATTGGTGTTCAGAACAAATTTGCATGTACATTCCAGTTAAATGTAACACATTAGAGCTGCCACCAGCCTACCCAGCACCATTTTGCAAGTCAGAATCGGTCCCCTTTCCTCAGGCTGAAGAACGCAAGCTGAGCAGACGGGCCCTTCCTGCACATTTCTGTGCCGCTCTGCACAAGGCAGTTCATAGCCCTGTGTAATCAGTCTTTGGAAGGCTTCTGCAAGACTTTCTGTGCAGCTTCAGCAGGCTCATAGCCGGCTTCTAGCCACAAGTCCCTGCGATGTAGTGATGTTCAGCGGTGTTAGCCCAGAGACGCTCTGGCAGCAGTGAAGTCAGTTCAGAAAAGAAACAAGCACTTTGGGTATTTTTCTCCTTGTGAGATGGATGGTAGCACTGACTACTAGCTCCCTGTGGCGCTGAAGCATGGCAAGATGCCATCTCAAAGCTGGCTTTTTACCAATGCTCATTCAGGTTCAGAGCAAGAACATCTCGGCATCTGTCAAGAGCTGGCTTCCCAGGCAGGGGAACCTTGACACATCTCATGCTGAGCAGATCTTCTAGTTTTGAAACTCTTCAGAGTCAGCTATGTGAAGACTGAAGAAAAGGAAAGATGTAGTGCAGGTTGTCCAAGGTGTCTCCACACGGCCTCCATTCCTTCCCTCTGAAGTACCGTGAGATAGACTACAGGGGGAGTTCAGAAGTGCAGTAGTCAGGGCAGAACTAAAAGGTGGTGCCTTGCTCCTGAGCTTCCCGCTTGCTGCACGCAGTCCTGGGAGGCTCCCCTCAGAGCTCCTGACTTGGAGGTAAGGTTTCACTGTCCCTTCCTGTGAGCCCATTTCTCGGAACTCTAGTCCCACAGCTGGCTGATCACATCAACTGACACTAGACTGTAGTCCTATTTACACATGGGCTGGAGATGGCTATCCACTGTCTAAGTCGTCATTAATAGGAATGGACCCATTCAAAACATGTCAGAGATGACAAGTAGTAAGTATCCATTATGCGAGTTTTTTTTTCTCTACTAGGAGAAACCATTTATAAAACACCCTTTCCAGCATCCACGCCTGTGTGAGAAGTAACAGACTGTCATGGTTTGTCCTGCTGAGGAGAAAGGATCCTCCAATCCAGGCTAGAGACTTGGCTTAGTCCTCCTTTGACCTAGAAATGTCTCCCTTATGCATGCGCACAGGCTTTGTAGGTGGACATGTGTCTTGGTCAGGCTCTAAGATCACCACCAGTGCAGCTCACATTCCAGTGGTCTTCCAGTTGACCTGGAAATCCTTGCAGTGACAGCACAAAAGTTCTGGCTGTACTTCATGCTGTAGCTTAGCAGTTGGTCCCAGCACAATCTGGTGTCTATCACTGAGGATCTTCTGGTGCAGATTCCTAGAAGCCACGCACAGCCATCTGCCAGGAGGTGATGGCCAAACCTTCCAGCACCTTGGCATCTGGCTCTGGCTGGCTTTCTGACCTGCTCCAGGGAGAAGCCGGCTTCCCACCATGTTCTGACTCCTCCAGAAGCCTTCAGTTCAGCCCCAACCCCTGAAACTTGGCAGTGTCTGTGCACACAAAGTAGGTCCGAAGCTCGCCTTTGCCTTTGACATTGATCAGCCCCCGGCACTCACAGGAGTAGCCCAGGCCCTGG
Organism: Capromys pilorides; assembly: GCA_004027915.1. NCBI lineage: Eukaryota > Metazoa > Chordata > Mammalia > Rodentia > Capromyidae > Capromys > Capromys pilorides. The sequence goes on from PVKN010012807.1 coordinate 2,585, forward strand.
AGAATGGTGCATGTCTCTTCAGTAACCTGAGCAGGAGGGAAGTGGGAAGAAAAGTGCTATGTTAGGGACAGGTAGCAGGCGACCAGTAAGCAGCACAGCTGGTGGCCAGAGTGACACACCTGAGTGCTGGTGAACCCAGCTCTTAAGCCCAGGACCCTTCACCTGGGGAGGTTCTTTCCCCTCAGCCACACACTGCACAGTGAGTGGGTTTTTACCTGGATTTTCCCAAGTTCTCCAGTGCTCTCCATGCGGCTGGCAACATTGACTGTGTTCCCCCAGATGTCATATTGAGGCTTCCGGGCCCCGATCACTCCAGCAATGACAGGTCCATGGTTTATGCCTAAAGATAATGTTCACATTTGGCACATCCCAGAGGACAGGCACAGGTCAGAGTGTGCCCCACAGCCACAGAAAGGAGCGAGGAAACACAACTAAGATAAAGATCAAGTTGGGGCTGTGTCCCGCATGTGCAGCTGGAGATGATCCCGATAGGGAAAGGCATGCCCTGCCCGTGCCAGGTTCAATGCCCAGGAAGTGAGCACCTGTCGGTCTCTTCCAGCCTCCCTTTCAATAGGCTTCAACTACTAACCCACTGAGCTAACAGTGACCAGTTAGGCTTAATAATTCTGCCTTGTCATGAACGTATTTTAAGGTAACATTTATACCTGTGACTTTGGTACTCAGTTTGCTATAGTGATATATTCTTACCAAAATTTAGATAACTGTAAGAGCAATATGTAGAGATCAGAATAATTATCCAGCATCTGCATTTATCAGATCAGAGGGTTTCTGAAACTTGGTAGGAGATGACCCAGGACACTGGCCAGGCAGATTGAGAGAAGCCAGCCTGGGCTCCCAGCCGCAGGACCCTCACCGACTCGAAGGCGGAAGGAGTTGAAGGAATGCCTGTTGATGCCATCCAGCTTGCTCATCAGGGCGATGCTAAACTCCACCAGGACACCAATGTGGGCATGCTGCCGCTCCAGGTCCTGTGGGACACAGGGCATGGGAAGTCCTAGCAGACTCAGGCTGCTAGAGAACCTGATGTCGCAGGACCTGTGGGGTGGGGCTTCAGGGACCATCAGTCTTCTCCACAAAGGCATCCAAGCCCTACCTCCAGAAGGCTCCAGGCTGAGCCATAGGAGTACCTTGCCCTCCTTCACAGGATGGGATCAGGAGGCCCCATTAAGTAGGGAGAGGCTAGGCTGGAGGCTGCCTGCTGCACTTCCCCTCTCTGGTACTCTGTACCTGGTTCTCATGCCCCGAGGGGACACTGAGTCCTGCAGCTGCCATATAGGTGCTCCCAATGGTCTTGATCTTCTCTACACCACTGAACTTGGGCTTCAGCAACAACTATAGGACGAAAAGAGGATGCTGCAACTAGAGGCACACAAGTGCTCAGAAAGGGTGCGGGCAGTTCCCAGGCAGATGCGGCTCCTGGGGCCCCTTCTGTTTGGAGCTTATGGCCAAGTGCAAGTGCAGACACCTCTCCCTTGTCCTCACCCCTTTGAAGAAGGAAAGACACAGCTCTGATTCTAGATTCACTGTCTGCAGCAGAGTCCAACCCAACCCGATATCCTCTGAAATGGTAGCACCAGCTTAGCTAGAAATTTGTCCATTTTATAAGGACCTGACAAACCTTAAGCTGCCTACTACAGAGATATTTGAGTCTGCTGTGCAAGCCAACAAACAGATTTGCACCTTTTACATTTTGTAGTATATATTCCTCCGAAGGAGCTGCCTCATTTTGAATCTGAACCCAGGACATGCTAAGCACATGCTCTGGCTACCACTGAAGAGCATTCCCACCTCTGCTGTGCCCTACCTGGGCAGGTGAGAAGCCCAGCATCCTCACCCCGCAGTGGGCTGGGCAGAAGCTGTACCTCATCAAAGTCGGCGATGATCTCATTCAGCAGGCGCAGGCACTCCAGCCCTTCTTTGTTGACGTCGCACTCGGTGTAGAACACTTTGAAATCTGGCACTGATGCGAACATGACACAGACACAGTCGTAGGATTGATGGTACCAGTCCTGGAGCAGGGTAAAGGCAAAACGGGACCTTATGCCCCACGGCCTCTGGAGGCACTGGGGACATTCGTGGTAGTGACCTTCCCAGGGAGCTTTCAAGAGAGCAGAGGGCGGAGCAGTGGATCCCTACCCACCCAGGCTGGGGCTGGGAAGGCACAAGTGGGAGCTGTGGCCAGTACCATCTGAGCCAGGTGGCTGGGAGGCAGGGCTGAGCCTGGTGGCATTCCGTGTATACCCAGAGAGGTCTATACTGAGCAAGTCACTCTGCAGCTTGCTTATCTGGAAATCCTGGCTGTGACTCTGAGCCTGGGTTGTTACTATGCGGTCTACTGGCAGGGCAAGGAGGTTTAACAGCTCTGCAGCTCTGCGCTGTATTTGGTACCTATGGTCCCTAGGTCTCCTACCCCAGCACTGGGCTGCACCTCGTTTAGCTTGTCACCAATGAAGTGGGCAGCCACGTGGGCTGGCAGCACATTCTCCAGCAGGAGGCGGTTCACGTTTTCCATGGTTTCAAACTCCTCATGTTCCTTCTTGAACTTCTTCTTCCATAAACAGTCCAGGCGGCAGTAATAGTCAATCTGCAAGTGGGCCCATCAGCACTTGTGCTGAGGGTGACACACCCACCCAAGGGGCTGGCAGGCACAGCCTCAATCCTGGGCACCCACCCTGAGCTGACTGCCATACACCTCCCTGCCCAGGGATCGGGGCTTTGTGAAAGGGCTCTGCCGCCCGCCACCCACTTTGCACCCATCTTCCCTCAGTGAGGGAGAAGAGGCCATGAGGCTGGGTCAGGAGCTGCATCCACCTGTCTGGACAGCATAACGAGGGTGACATAGAACAGAACCAGGTAGAAGTTGATCATGGTCCTCAGATCGCTTGCCAAACAGCAGGGGACACTGTGGGTGACAGGTGACAATCAGCCCCAGCATAGGGCAGGTGCACCAGCAAGTGCAAGGACAGAAGATGGACAGAGCTCACTGATAACCCTTCTGAGCTCACCCCCAAGGGACCAGAATTGGCCATGAGGATCTAAAGGCAGGCAGGAGTCCTCATGGAGCTGGGACATGGACTCGGACACTGGCATAAGGACTTGGCACGGGCAGACCATGAGCAGACTTGCATGTGTCGTTGGTTTCTAGCCTCTTAGTTCAAAGGAGCCCCCCAGCCCAGCCCTCCAGTGCCCCCAACATCACCCCTGTCAAGAAAGGGACCAGAAACACTGTTCCTGCCAAAACTGGCAATCAGAGCATGGCTCAGAGACAGCCAAGCTGTCTCGAGCCCCCTTCTGCCCTGGGCTATCCCAGAGCCTGGCGGCCTTCTGGAGGACCAATACATCCACTGAGGACCTGTTAGGGAGGCACGCCCACAGTGCTGCATGGTTCTATATGATGGACACTGCTATCTGCCCCAGGCATCCAGGCCAGAGGGGACTGCAAGTACCTCCACTTGACAAGACATCAAGACAAAACAGGTGTCATAGGGGGCTGGGGCTTAGCTCAGTTGCTTAAGTGCCTACTTGGGCAAATGTAGTCAGGCACAGAGGACTGGGGTTCCATCTCTGCCCTTAAGGCAGCCTGAGTAAGCCAAAAAAAAAGACCAAAAAACTCCTTCTCAGAACAGGTGCCACAGTCAGCCACAGAAAAGACACACTACAGGTGGGGCCCTACCTGGGGATTCCGTCAGTCTTGGTAAGGTTTCCCAGACAGTTGGTATCATTGAGGGTGCCCAGGCTGTAGCTGCAGCATGCAGAGAGATTGAAGAGGGCCAGGTAGGCCACCAGGGCCACTGTCAGCAGCAGGACCTTCAGTTCTAGGCTCATCCGCAGGAAGACAGAGCAGGCAATGAAGCCCAGGATGCAACTGCAGCTGTAATACTGGGGAGACAGGGACATTCCTCAGGGGCCAAAGGTCACTCTGCCACATCCTGTCACCAGGAGCCTTGTCCAGAGCAAAGCAGCTACCACAGGAGGACAACTGACCATGGCACCAACACAGCAGGCAAGGGAAGCCGGAGGTCCTGGTGACACACTGTTCTACAGTTTTACTTAGTTCATTTAGGCAGAAATGCTAATAACTAGTTCCTCAGATGTCATGTGGGTCTCATAGAGCAAAGTCCAGGCAGTGGGGTGCACATACCTGAGCAGGCTTCTGTCTCCCCACCGCTTCCTGAAGAAGCGTTCTGCCTGTATCACTCTTGCTCAGCATCATGCTCTGGCTCTGTGCCACCCCAAGGTCAAGACTGCACTCATCACCCAGGCAGTCCTGAGCCACCCTGGCCAACCCTACCTCTCTAGCTTCATCTCCCACTACTCCTCCATGATATAGCTCCTGGAAATCCTGCCGAGACTGCGTGCCTCAGCTCCTCCCACTGTCCCTTCTCACCATACCCTAAAACTCTGTCCTTCAGGTTCCTGCTCAAAACTCACTGACCACTTGCTATACCCTGCAAAGTTCAGGCCCCTTACTCTGCTTATCTTAGGCCATTCGGCATGGACTGTGGCTTGGTGGCAACCTGCATGGAGTCCAGCACTGGCTTCATCACCTCTGAAGCTCATACATGAACCTCCCTCAGCTGAACCCCAACCTCCCTGCCCACACCACAGAGCTTAGAGCAAGCAGCCAGACCTGGCCCGGCTTTCCCAGCTCAGCAAGCCAAGAGCCTGCCTTCTGCCTGTCTAGGAGACACTAGACTCACTCCACAGCATCCATGATCTCTGGGCCCAGAACCAGTGTTCTTAACACCAGAGCTGTGCCCACTGTTAGAAACATCTGGTGAGGACACAGGGTACAGGGCTGGGCTGGGGCTGGGCTCTGCTGAAGCCTGTTCTGACGCACTCACCGGGAGCAGCTCCCTGCAGGTCCTGTCTCTGCTCCATGCAGTCTCATTACCCCCAGGCAGCCCTAGGGCTGAGTCAGGCATCAGGGGCTACAGTAGGAACAAATCTCATTAGGGTTGGTCCAGGGGATTGGAACCCTGTAACCTGCCAGGGCCCAGAGAGATGAGCCCAACACAACCACAGGCACCATGATGCGCCAGGCTCAGCTTGGAGCCCTCTGCCTGTGGTTTAGGCAGGGAAGAGGTGACCCATGTCCCCAGGGGCCCCTTCTCCTTTGTGGTCCTGAGGGGCTGGCTCTGCAGCAGTAGAGGATGAAGCTAGCATAACCCCTAGTGAGGAAACTGAGTCCCAGAGATCGTGAGACAAGCCTTCCTCAGAGCCACCAAAGATGACCGTGATGTCAGGACACAGGTGGCTCAAACCTCATATCTCTCATCCTTGTGAGGGTGGCCTGGTTAGCACCATGGGGACTTCAAGTCCTCATGTGAAAAGGGTGAGGAGCTCTGGGCCTTCCCTGGGGACCTCACAGGGCCACCCACAGAGCCCTACAGGAGTTCAATCAGATGCAAGGCTGAGGTAATAAGACTCAAAGTTCCCAGGACTAAAGGCAGGCTCCTCCACCCGGAGAGCGCACCCTGAACACCAGGTCTCCACTCCAGAACTGACCAGATTGATGATGGCAATGGTGAGCAGGCTGCTGATGGTCAATACAGCCAGGGACAGCCTCAGCAAGAGCCGTGTCTCCACCCTCTCCGAGATGGCCCTGAGTATCCCCTGGGTGGGGCAGCACCTCTGTGGAGACACAGACTGAGTTACCCTGAGTGGGCATCAGAAGTAACATGGAGCCTGCCTGGGGCTCCTGGGAAGCTGAGCCCCTCGGGAGAGGCAAACTATGCCACAGAAGAGAACCAAGCACCCAGCCCCTGCCCAGTGCAGGGCTCACACCCTGGAGCTCACCACAGAGGAGCCCAGTTACCCCCAAAGTGGGGAGGCAGAGGTTGTGTGGCTGAGAACACACCACACTGCAGCTCAGGGAGCTTCTCCACTCACCATGAGCTCTGCAGCAAAGTAGAGGCCTAGCACCAACCCCAGCAGGCAGGCCACCAGCCCAAAGGACACAGCCAGAGGTGCTATCCTGGAGAGGAAGAAAGGACCAAAGTGCCCAGAACACTCCCCAGCCCCCAGTTGCCCGTGTTCAGTCTCTGCTCCCTCCCCACAGCCAGGGGCATTTTTGAGAACTGTGTTCCAAGTGCCCCACCAGTAATACACAAGGCCTGCCCAAAACATAAAGATCAAGGTCAAATTACGTCCCCAGCTTATGGGTCAACTATAAGAACTAAGCATTATCATAAGCCTTTGGACTTGGGGCTGGCACATAAAAATTATATAAAAGCATGTCCTATTTTGTCTTTATTAAGCACATCTTAAATCACAATATTAGTTTGTCCTTTGACCTAATGGGCCTTCTAGATACCACCAGTCATCAGCCTTCACTCCCCTCCCTCTGACCTTATCCCTGTTATCCCTGACTCCCAACAGCAGGGCCCCAGAGCCTAACACATGAACCTCAGGGGCTTCTAATCCTTTCAACCCTTAACCCAGGGAGCCTCATCTTCCTGCCAGAGTCCACCCTGAAAGGGCTCCCAACATGCAGGGCCAGAGCTGTACACTACAATACCTGTAGGCACAGAGGTAACAAGTGACAGAAGGGCGACATGAGGCAGGGGGAAGAGAGGGCAAACACATTCCACTACAGGAATGGGCCACAGCCTCTGCTCCAGAGGCAGACGCTGGGTCTAATGATACTGAGCCCAGTGGGCCACTGCCAGACTCACCTGGGCATCACCAGGATGTGGACGAGCAGGATGCAGAGGAAGACAAGGCTGGCACAGGCAAAGTCATAGCGTGCCCGGGGGATGGGGGCCAGGCGGTACTGTGGGCAACAGGACAGTGAGGGGCTTTTGGCCTCTAGACTCAAGTTCATCACCTTGAAAAAACTCTTCGCACCTGCCTTGAGCTCTGTATGGTGTCACACTGAGTAACTTCCACTCATCTGCACTTGCCGTTCCCTTTTCAAGTTGAGAAGCCATGCCTCTCCCTGTGCTACACCTAATCAGGGAGCTGGCTATTTCCAAGGTTCCTGAAGAGGGCTCAGACTGTGAACAGGAACAGCTCTGAGGCCCAGGGGCTGTCAGTCAGTCTGACCTCACCCTAAGCCAAGTTACAATGAGGCCGAGCCTGAGTCCCTGGCCCAAAAAGTGAGAGACCCAGAGTGATACCAGTCCTGCAAGGGCCCCTGCCACAGGTCAGGTTCAGGGGGTGTCCCAGGCTAGCAGGACCACCTGGTACATCTGCTGGTGACCTCCACAAGGGTCACCATGGAGAAGGACCCTTCCCCCCAGTCCTCCTCAGGCCACTCCTAAGAGTAGAGGCAGCTCAGAACCTGAGAGGCACAGGCTTCTTCCAGGTGAGGGACAAGTTGTGTGAAGACATTCGTGCCACACAGTCACATGAGATGCAGAACACATTGCTACAGCAGCCATATGGGACACTTCAAAGGCACTGCCAAGGCTGAGGCCAGTTGGGGGGTTTTCCTCAATGGGAAGACCATCCCACTGGGGCACCAGGGGCCTCATCCACTGAGATTCCCACCTTTGCTGGAGCAAAAGTCTTCCAAGGCATGAGGCAGATACCAGAGAGAGCTCAGGTCAGGGAGTGAGGCCAACAGGACAGAGACCCAAGCTGGGCTGCACTGTCCCCCACCCCAGCCAGCTGCAGAAATCCTCTCTCCTCTCCCCCATCTCCTGGCTGCCCTGGGACTGACGCCCCTGCCCAGGCCTCACCTCGCGCTCAAAGCCCTTCTCCAGGAAGATGGGCCCAAAGGCGTAGAAGTCATCAGACTTGGAGCAGCAGGGCCTGGAGAGTAGCACTGTGAGGCGGGGACCCAGCGCAAGGGCCCCTAGAGAGGCTTCTGGGGAAGAGGAGGAGGACACGGGTGGGCCTGCTCACACGGGCCTCACCTGGTGGAGCTGAGCCCCTCGATGGCTGACAGCATCTCATCGTCGTAGGGGTCATCCTCTGACCGCCCCTTGGGGGACGCACTCCTGGAAACAGATGCCCCTGCATCACCCTGGGTACCACATCTACTTGCTCAGAGGAGATGTGGATGGGATGACACACCCCAGCCCAAGGGCTCCCCTATTTCTCCAAGGGTCGAACCCACCTGAGCCTGGGACGCCCAGTCTCTGCTACCAGCCATAGAAGGGCCCAATTAGTGGCCTCTTGAGATATCCTACCCTGAGAACTGGTCTAGTCCTAGACTGGTCAGGGCCACCTGCCTGGTGGAGGTGACACAGCAGAACTTGGCCAGGCAGGCAGGGCACAGATGGACACAGAGGAGGGGTAGTCCACATACCTGTCAGGTGTCCGGTGGCGCCTCAGGGGTATGGCCTGGAAAGGAAGAGAAGAGACTTTATTCCATGGCGCCCTGGCCAGGCAGCCCCTCCCAGCCTGGGTCTATAGCCTAAAGCGGAGCTGGGCCTGGAGAGCAAGGAGGACAGGGCCATTCCCAGCTGCCTGGAGGCTCTCAGGTGTCTCCTCTTCCCAGCAAGCCCAGAGGGAGGAATGGCAGAGTGCACACTTCTTAGCACCTGAGCCCACCCTGGGGCCCCAGGGACACCTACCTTGGACCTCCACCCATTGGGAACAGGGGTCTCACTGCTGCTCACACTCTCACGGTGGTTGAGGTGTGCAAATGGTCGAGCGGCACCCCAGGACTCAAGGTAGCGGGTCATTCGCACAGAAGCCCGCATCTTCAGGGCAGCATCCCCTTTGGGCTTGGGGAGGTGCTGGCTGGGTGGAGGTAGCTGCTGGCTCTACAGGCAGAGATACCGGTGGGTGCCACCTGTCCCCACTGTCCACCCTCTGGCTCCCCATGAAATGTAAGCCTGCTGAAGCAGGGCTGGGGCCAGGCTGCGGGGGACCCTCCTCAGTCTATGCTCCTGCCCAGGTTGGGCAGAGGCTGGCGGTCACAGTCTGGTGCCCCTCCGCAGACCTGCTCTGCCTGCCCTGGGAAGGGCTGGGTTCTGGTCCCCACCTCAGAGCCGCCCTCAGGCTCTGGCAACAGTGAGCTCAGGCGGCCCAAGTGCCCACAGGCCCTCCCATGAGGCACTGCAGGGAGGGGGCTCCCACGGAATTATCCTGCCCGCCCACATGTGGGCTGCATCCAGACACACCAGCCAAGGTGCAGCAAAGCAATGTCCCAGAGTTCTGTTGGCATGGTCCCCAAACCATGCACCTGCCTGCAGGGCAGCATCACGCCAGGGACTCTGGCTACCCTGACTCCCCCTCTAGTGCTACTGGGCCCAAACTCCCCACTGAAAGGGCACCCTGGGCTTCCTTAGGCAAGGCAGGGAAAGAAAGACCCCTGGCCAGAGACAAGCCGGGGCCACTCTGAGCTCTTCCCTCACTTCCTTATCCACATTCCAAGCATTCTCCTATCCTCCACACTCCAGTCCAGAGCCCTGCCAGCACCCACAGGCAAAAGCACCTAAGCCACAGCGCTGCCCAAGCCAAAAGAGCAACTGTCCCAGAAACTTCAGCCTCCTTTGGGATAGACACACTTCAGTCTCAGCCTTATGTCTGCACACCCTCAGGGAGCCCAGGCTTGGAGGGACCCCAGGGTCAGAGGAAGGAGGTGCCGGGTCTGGGGTGGGTGTGTTTTTTGGCACCCTCCGTTGCTCCAGGGCTGCCTGTGCAGCCACAGTAGGCTGAGTTCAAAGATCACCAACACTTCTTTGGAGCAGCAGAGCCAGTCTCCAGCCCCTGGGAAATAGCCCTACATGCATAAAGAAGATCAGCAGCTTAGAATCAAACTCATTTGTTCAGAGCAGTTACGAGATGGCAGGGGCCCAGCAGAGGGCAAGCATTGCCCGCGGGTGCCCAACACAGCCAGGCCCACAGTATGACCACACTGACAGCAGCCACATATGAGCAGAGACAGGGAGTCGGAGCTGGCAGATGCAGAGCTGGGGGGCAGCCTCCACGCCCTCCAGGCGCCTGCATCTGGACAGCACATTAGGGGCCCTGCTGCCACTTCGGTTTCCCTACAACTCCCTGCAAAAGGAGAAGACACACCCTACAAGGTCCCCTCCAGGGAGATGTGCTGGGGCAAGGAAGACCTAAAAGGCCCTTCACACCTATTCAATTTGCAACTGTGTGGATGGACTGAGGGAAGAAGGTTGCCCAGCCCTTGGCTGAGCTGGGCTGGAAACAGTCTGCAGCCACCTTCAAGCGGTAGGTGCTGCTTTCCATCCCGAGGCCACCTGAGCACTGCTCCACACCAGTCACTAGTGAGGGAACATTCTGGATGGACTGCAGGTGGCAGGGGGTGGGGGTTGGGGGGACACACAAGACCTTATGGCAACGACAAGCACAAGGAAAGGCAAGCAAACAGGGTCCTTGAGGGCCGAGGGCCAGTGGAGTCAAGGGGAAGGCTTTCCCCATGCCAGCCCTACAGGAACATGACAAAATGGGAGCCATGAGGACAGCAGCAATGTGAGGCCAGGGAGGGCTGAGTCAGGGAGCAGACGCTGGGGAGACTCACAAGCTGCACCCCAGGGAGCTGGGAAGAGCCCAGGGTGTGGGGCTGAAGTTACCAAGCAAGCCGCAGAGATGATTCACAGAGCAGCTAGGGACCAGCTGGCTTCCCTCAAGCAGAAACCTCAGCCTGCACAGGCGCAGCAGGCATCAGCCAGACCCCACCTGCCAGACTGTGGGGGAGCGGCCTGAGACCCCTGAGCCAGGCAGACACACAGATCAGAGCCAGGGACCCCCGAGCTGCCTGTCCAGGACCTGCTCCTAGCCATTCTCTGCCTTCATGAGTTTTATTCAAAGCCTGTGTAGAAAATCGGGGAGTGTGGCACTCCCAGGAAAATAAAGCAATGACTGCTACTGCAGAGGCCCTGAGACTCGCCTGTATTCCTGTGGGGCTGCACTTGGGTTCATGCTCTTCCTTGGGCAGTGGCACTGTCCTTGCTATTCCCTCTCCCAGTGCCACCCAGCCCTGCACCCTGCTGCTCAGAGGAGCCACCTACCCGGGGGTCGATGACCAGGTAGGTGCGGATGTTCATTTCTTTCAGATAGGGGTCCCGCTGCTGCCCCTGCCCATCCTCCACTTCATAGGCCTTGTCCAAGTGGTTCAGCGTGGCCTCTGTGATGTGTACCCGGCTGGGGGAGACTCAAGTCAGATACAGCAGAGAGAGCTGGCACCCAGCTGGGGACACACAGCAGACTGGGCCAAGCAGGGCCAGCCTCAGGCTGGCGCATGCACCATGCGCACCCTGATCTGTCCCCCTGCCTCCACGTGGACCAGCCCTCACCTCCCTCAGCCCAAAGACTGCGCCCAGCACCTGACCCCACCCCTCCAAGCCTCACCCAGGGACTCCAGCTGCCTCCATCCTGTTGGCCAGGGACACGTCGTGTGACCACACATCATACTGCCACTTACGCAGGCCAATGACCCCACACAGCACATTCCCCGAGTGGATGCCCACGCGCATGCTGATGTCCACGCCTGTGGCCTCCCGCACCTGTCTGGGGCACAGCACAGCAGTGTTGTCACTCCACCCCAGCCAGGACCACAGGGTCAGCCACCACTCGGGCAGGTGGAGCTCCAGGTCTGGGCAGGCAAACAGGACAGGCAGCCCTGTAAAGCCGCCTCCTCAGAGGGCATGGAGTGTCTGTCTCTAAGAACAACAAATCACACAGCCACCCCCAGGCTCAAGAGCTGAGCAGGAAAGGGGAGGACCAAATGCTCTGCTCATGGTAGCTCATGTCGGTCAGCTACAAGTCCATCCCTGGCATCCCCACCTGGAAACCCTTCTGGGTCTGAAAAGACTGTTGGGGTGCACAGGGGGCCTGGGCAGCAGCGACGAGAGACATGTCCCACGGTGCTCCTGTGCCAAATAGGAGCCCTGCATATTGCTATATCACTGGGCTCAGGGGGCCCCAACTTAGAGCTTCCAGAGCCATAGGAGACCATGAGAAGCACCTCTGGATCCTGTGGACAGCAGGAAGGGACAGGGCACACAGGGACAGGGGACCCCTTATCCACCAACAAGACTGGGGTGAGCTGGAGCCAAGGAGCAAAGGGGCATCTGCACCAAGTTCAGTCAGGCTTCTGAGGTTACACGGAGGTTCTGAGCCAGGCAGGGACCAGCGCTGCCCCTGGAGGTGACGCTACCACAGCCCAGGCCACCCTGGGCCGGCTCTAGGAGGTCTAGGGGGACACCTGGGAGCCACAGGCAGCACTGCTTTGCCCCAGCTCACCTGGCTTTTGTAAGCTTGGCCCAAGGGAAGTCCCTCCCATGAGCCCAGAGGACCTTGTGAGGAGCAGGAGGCTGGCTGTGAGGAGCCCAGAGTCCCCCCACAGCCTGAGGGCCAGTCCCTGACTCATAGAGCTCCTTCTGGGGGCAGGAAGCAAATGGAGCCTTTGCCCCTGACTCTGGAGGTCCCCTGCTGTCTTCCCTGAGTCCCCCTCATGCTATTGCACAGACTTGGTCCTGAGAGAGATGGCACAGGGTTTACCTGGCCTCACATCACCAGCTGAGTTTCTGAGAGCCTAGACTGAAGCCCTGGGGCCCAGAGAGCAGAGTCCACCGAGGGCCCCAAGCCACCTCCCATCCGCCCACAGCCTCAGCACTTACTTAATGGCCTCACATATGTCCAGCCCCATTTTCACGCAGTTCCGGGCATGGGTGGGCAGGGACACAGGCAAGCCTGACACACAGTAGTAGCAGTCACCCAGGATCTTGATGCGCATGCACTCGTTGGCCTGTGGGCGTGAGGCCTGGTCAGGGGAGTCTGAGGCCACATGGCCTGGCAGCCACCTTCTTACCACCCACCAGCAGCTGCTTCGGAGCCTGGCAGGATGGGGCCCAGGGACACTGGGAGCACCCCGGCCAGGCATCAAGGGGGGAAGCGAGTGGGCCTCTGCTCTGTTTCATCTGTTCGTGCCTTCCCTGAGTACCTACTATGTCCCTGGTGCTGGCCAGGCAGGGGGACAGAGCAGGGTTCACAGAGTGTGAGCCACTCTGTGTGATCCACATGTGCTGGAAGGATGGGAATGCTGTCAGGCATGTAGAGTACTAGCAGGAAGTGAGGCTTGGAGGGAGAGGAAGTGCTCAGGAGGCTGGAGGCCACGCCCAGAAGGAGCATCTGAGCAAAGACCTAGAGAAGTAGAGCGAGCGAGCCCTGCCAGCCCTCGGAGGAGGCACATTCCAGGCACATGCAAAGGTCCAGGGACCAGCAAGTTGTCTGAGACAACCAGGCAGCCAGGGCGGGGAAGGAGGAGGAGTAGTAGGTGCCCTAAACCAGAGTCTGCAGGTGTCAGGTTCAGCCTAGACAGGGCCCTGCTATTAGGCTTCGGGGAATGGAGAGGAAGGCAGGAAGGAAGGAACGTGGGGCGGGGGTGGGAGGTGGGGCTGTGTCCTCGTGAGAAGAAATCCAAGGAGCTGGGGGGCTGACTTAGGCCCCATCGGAGGCAGTGCTCTGGCCTCCACTCCTGGCCCCAGCCCTCAGCAAGGGTGGCCACCTGTACCCAGCATGAGACACTGGACCTGTAGTCCTATTGTGCCTACTGGTTGACTGTGGGTCTGAGGCCCTGGACCCTAGTAACATCCTTATTCTCTGCCTTGACTCTCCAGTGCCCTCCTGCAGGGTAGTTCAGGCTGTTGTGCCACTGGACCATCTGTCCCAGGCCTGGGTCCTGGCCTGTGCACCATCCTCCTGGCCTAGCAGTGTCTGCCCAGTGTCACAACACAGCATCCTGGCATGGCACAGCCTCCCCTCAGCATGTCCCTGCACCTGCCCAGCCCATGAAAAGCCCTGTGGGGAGGCCCCTTGTACTACACCAGTCTATATGTGTGCCTCGTGCTGGCCCTGGCAGGTACAAGCCTGGCATAGCAGCTTTAGTGGAGAGCAGGTGTCAGATAGGAACTGGGTGTCCAGCCCATTCCCTGACACCCTCTTGAGCAACACATGGCTAGCGACAGCCATCAAAAACTTAAGAGAAGCCATGGGCTCAAGCTTCTGCTCCACGGGTTCACTGACCCACAGCATCCGTGACAGTTGGAAGCTGGAGGGCAGAGCCATGAGACTCTAGGCCCTGCCTGGGAGGAGGTCGGTGTTCTGGGGTCTGATCACTAACAGGAGAAAAGGCTGCAGTGCCCCTGCCTGTCTCTCCTGAAATTGGATGCCCAGCCAGGAGACTGCACCTGCCCTGCCTCCCTTCCCCATAGAAGCAATGGAGCTATGGCTTGGGGACCTGAGGTGAAGATGCCCAAGAAGGGGCAGGTTTGTGAGCTGGAAAGACCAGCTATGACCCAAAACTCTCCTCCCTACCTCATATACCTACTGGTTCTCAAGCTAGAGAGCTGCTGAGCCTTTGAGCATTTCAGTCTACAACGCCCAGGAAGGGACAGCTCTTCACAACACCCCTAGTTAGTGGAATCCTACACTTTTGGTGACTCTCTGTGATGGAGACCTTACCCCCTGTAAGGGGGAGCCCACTCCTGGCGAGGCAATCCCTCTCAGGACTGACCGTCTCTGAACATGAAAAATTCTTTGCAGGGTAGAATCTGAGTTTGTCTCCCATCCATTCAGATTTGTTCACCAGGCAAGTGCTTACTCTACTGAGCTATCTCCCCAGCCCCCTCCCATCCATTCTGGACCACTGTCCCTCCCCAGAGTTATCTGATGACCTCCTAGAAACCCTGATGGGCATAGGCACCAGCATTGATTTTTTACTTTTCTGGATGATTTACATGGCAGCCAGGAGAGGGAGCCGCTACCTTACACCTACCCTGCAGTCCCTACTTGGAAGCCACTACTTCCAGGAAGTGGTGGCCACTTGAGCAACCTAAGGGCAGGCCCAGCCAGGCTCACAGGAGCCAGGAGGTCCTAGGCCATTTGGTAAATTAATAAAGAACTCTCCTTATGCCTGCTTCAGCAGCACATATACTAAACACTGGGATGACACAGAGAAGATTAGCATGGCCCCTGTGCAAGGATGACACGTAAATTCATGAAACTTTTCATATTTTTATCTTCCAACAGACCCAAAATCTGAAAACTGGCTACACCAAAAAATAGTCATTTTCTAAGGGTTCTAAATACCATCAGGGGCTGGTGAAATAGCTCAGCGGTCTAAAGTGCCTGCTTAAGCAAGCTTAGGCAACCACACGGATTGTGGTTCGATCCTTGGAACCACAAACTGCACCAGTCCCACTCCCAGGGCAGACTCAGCTGACCACACAGAAATAAATAAAGTTAAAATAAATAAATAAATACTATCAATAAAACAATCCACCACAGGTAATTTATAAGCATCACCCCAAGAATTAAACTAAAACTGGCCTGGGAGATAGCTCAATCTTCGGTAAATAAATAAATAAATAATAAAAAACTTAAATATACTAAGAAAAAAAAAGGGGTCATGGAGACAGCTTGCTGCCTATGCAAGCACAAGGGCCTGAGCTCAACCCCCAGTACCACATACCTACCCTGGATATGTCAAATCAGCCACCAAGACTGAGTGTGGCAGCTCATGCCTATAATCCCAGTGCTGGGGAGGCTGAAATAGGAGAATCACTATGAGCAAAAATAGGTTTAAACAAGATGCAACCCAAGATATCCAGTTCATCGAGGCAAACCCAGGGACAATGAGGTGGGGCAATCCAAAAGCCACCCACCTCGCTTCTCTGAAGTGCTAACAACAAAATAATTAAATGAGACTCTAGAAAAAAATCAAACCAGAAATAATGTCTCAGAAGACTGCAGAGATGTTGTCCACAGTGAATACCATGCTTAGTGACTCTAGAGTAGATTTTAAAAATATAGAGGAGCTTAAGAAAGTTGTGGAAGGCATTAATGCTCAGCATAAAAAAGGAAATGGAATCCATAGCCAAATTCAGATATCCAGGAGAATAAAAATTCCATTGAAAACGTAGGCAGCAGATTAAGCCAATATGAGGACAGGATCTCAGATACAGAAGACAGGCCTGTATTTAGCAATCATGAGGAGAAAAGATTTCTTAAAAATAACAAGGGACCATGAGAAATTAATCTGGAAGCTGCTAGATGGACAAAGATTGTAGTAAATGAAAAAGGAGACAACACAAATTATATTTTCAAAACTGGTTCACAGACATCATGGCATAAAAATTCCCTGGCAGGGAAAAAGAACTTGACATACAGTAATGAGGCATATAGAAGTCTAATTAGCCATGATTTAAAAAAATGTACAGCCAGGCATATCATAGTCAAGGCTCCAGGAATTTAATACAATAATAGAACTTTAAAAGCTGTTAGGCAAAAGAAATAAATCACCTATAAAGGAACGCCATTCAGAAGCACAGCTAACTCCTAGCATAAACCCTCAAGTCAAGGAGAGCTTAAAGCATTTGAAGCTCTAAAGGAAAACAACTTTCAATGCTAAAAAACCGTCTTTCAAAACTGGTGGAGAAATTAAAGACTTCCATGACAAAGCACATCTGAGGAAATGTATGATCAACAAGCCAGCACTTCAAAACGTTTTAAAGGATATTCTAGGAAGAAATAACAAGGACTACAACTCTATGAACCCCAAAAGAAGGAATTCATCAGGAAAAGTGAATAATTAAACAGGGAGGAAAAAAGGGGGTGCCAACAACAAGAAAATAGTATGACAAGGTAAATCAATACATATAACTGATATCAGTTATAACCATCAGTAACAACTGTCTCAGTTCACCAATCAAAAGACACAGTGTGACAGAAAGGACCAAGAAGCAAGATTCAACAAAATGCAGTATACAAGAGACATATTTAATTCAAAATGAAATTGAGGGCCAGGGAGTTGAATTCCCAATGCCAAAATGAAAGAGAGAAAGAGAGAAACAGAATGAGAGAAAGAAAGAAAGAAAGAAAGAAAGAAAGAAAGAAAGAAAGAAAGAAAGAAAGAAATTCAGACTGAAAGTCAAAGGATGGAAAACAATAGTCCATGCAACAGGAACCCAGAAAGAAGCAGGGGCAGATATTTTATTTGTAGATAAAATGAATTTCAAGCTAAGACTGATTAAGAGAGACAAAAAGGCTATTACATCCTTTTAAAGGGGACAATACAGGAGGAAAAGATAACAATCATGAATATAAATGTACCAAATATGCATATATTCAACTATATAAAACATATTAATGAAAATGAAAAATCAAATAAGCACTAATACAATTTGTAGTGTGGGGTCCCAAAACCCCACTATCACAAAAGGACAGATCAACTGGACAAAAGAATCAATAATGAAATATTAGAACTGAAACTTTTGAATGAATGGACTTAGTAGATGACTACAGTGTTCCACCTTGCACTTTTTTTCAGAACACCTTTTTTTTTTTTTTTTTTACAGTTCCTGGGATTGAACTCAGGACCTTATATTTTTCAGGCAGGTACTTATGCTACTGAGCTATTTTATCCCTGGCCCATCAGAATACATTTTTTTTCAGAACACACATCCTTTTCAGTTGTACACAGGAAGTTTTACAACACAGACCACATACCAGCTTAAGTAAATATAAAGGAATTAAAATTATCCCATACTGCCAGACCGTAGTGCAACAAAACTGGAAATCAATGGCCAAAGAAACCACAAGAACTTCATAAACACATGGAAATTAAATAGTGCCCCCATGAACAATCAATGGATCACAGACAAAATTAAAGAAATAGACAATTCCTATAATTAAATGACAATGACAATACAACACACCAGAACTTAAGTGCCACAGTGTAAGCAGCCCTAAGAGAGAAATTTAGAGCAGTGAATACACATATCAGAAAAATAGAGCAAGTGAAATAAACAACTTAATGATGAGCCTCAAGCTTCTAGAAAATGAAGAGCAGGCTAAGCCAAAAGCTCATATGACAGAGGAAATTATAGAGATCAGAGCAGA
>PVKN010012808.1:0-20436 GCA_004027915.1 Capromys pilorides
CCATACTCCCTGAACTCTTGCCACATTTTTGGTTGTCACTCCAGAAAAGCTGCCATGGACATCTAATCAAGGAGAGATCCTTCCCACAATGTTCTAAACTAGAGATCATTGTATCCATGACAAGGATTATCCAGCCTCAGATGTCCACAGCGCCGCAGTGGAGGAGCAATCCAAGACTGATAACAATATCAGATTATTACCAGAATCTGAACAAAATCATCCATCAGCTACTCATTTGTCCTCAGACTACTCTCGCAGGAGCTGGGGCTGTGGAGATGAGTGCTATACCTATATGGTGCCAGAAGTTTAGCAAGAAAGAAAGATACAGGCCTCAAGAGTTTAATGTGATTTGAAGTATGGAGAGAGCACTTTGCTAGAACAGCAATGGATGCTTAACCCAACCAGCAGCTCCAAGGAGGCTTTCTGGGGCAAATGGCTCCCGAGCTGAGCTTAAAGGATAAGGAGTTATTCGGGTGCAGACCGGTGTGTATTGTGCTCCAGAAGGGACATAGCATAAGTAAAGGCGTGAGGCGTGAAGGAGCAAGGAGAACAGGGAAGTGAGAGTAGGCTGGTCACCTGGAGCCTTACGTGGGCCTGAGCAAGGGCAGAGAGAATCAGTATAACATCCTGGCTACCACACAAGGTTTCCTTAGGGTTAACATAACTTCCTGAGGAAGAATATTTTTTAGGAAGTAAGCCTTGAAAATCAAGACAATGTGTCCAGAACTATGAGAAGGGGAAAACATTCTGGAGGAAGAAAGAGCGGTACATGCAGGGTGGCAGCCGGAGTTGTGAGATGCTCAGGAAATGACTAGTGGGCTGCTGGAGGGTAAGGTGGGGCAGGGCAAGAAAATGGGGGAACAGCCAGAGATGACTCGGCTGCCAGGCACTGCTTGAACGTTGATCCTTTCTATGCTTTTAAGTTTTTATTTTATAAATGATGAGAATCTTGAGCATGAGCACCGTTCCCATGACTGAGCTTTCTTCTTTGAAGCTAGATTGGAAGAGAGTGGGACAGGAATGAGTCAAAGAGGAAACAAGTGTACTGACGGTAAGGGACAATCAGATGTCATGGAGAAACCCACTTGTGAGCATTGGTCATAAGTGATGTACTTGATACGCTTTGAATAGATCTGGAACTCATGGAGAGACAAGCCACATTCCCACTGACTGAGGTGAGCGTCATCTTCTATATATCCAAGGAGAAAGTCAGTGAGCAGAAAGCAGAAAGTGAGGGATACTGAGGACAGTGCCTGAAGAGTTATAATCAAGTATTAGGTTCCTTGCATGCGCAGTCTCATACATGAGGACAAACAGAATACAGATTAGGGAGAAAAGTTAGCACTGGAGACAACGGGTTATAATGTGTGCTATAGTGGAGAGAAAACAGTGTCATTACTATAGGACAAGGCATTGGGGAGAAAGGAAGAAAAGAAGCCAGAGCCAGAAACTGAAATCAATGAAGCTGATGCATGAAGAAAAACTAAACCAAGATTTGTCAGGAAAGTGAGGTTGGTAGCTGAAAGTAACAAGGGCCAGCTCTGTGTGTCTTTTTTCAGAAATTCTTGCATTCTAAATAGGACAGGTTGGCCTATGCCTCATGCTTCTCTACTCTGCACAGGTGCAAGACAGGGCAATTTACTGAAATGCTGTGCTTGCATAATTATCTGTATGCAAAAGCCTCCTAGGCTCAATTACTTTTTAAAAGTTCTACCAATTCACACAGGGCCTGGTATACAGATCACACTTGAAAACATTTTGCTAGGGCAGCTGGTATAGCTCAGCAGACTAAGCGCTTGCTAGGGAAGCGCAGGGGCCAGGGTTGGATTCCTGGCCCCACCTGCTGCACCAGCCCCCACTCTTGGTGGCATGTAGCTGTAATCCCAGCACTTGGGAGGCAGGATAGAGGAGGATCCCTATGAATCAGAGCTGCATAGTGAGATCCTACACACACACACACACACACACACACACACACACACGAAAACATTTTGTTTTTCCATTGGTAACTGAACAAACTATTGTGTTTACTAATAAAATATGATTTGAATATTGAAGAAAGAGAGCAATGGTATCACCTTTTTTAAGTAGTACCTAATGTCAAACTCTATGTACCAGCTACTTTGACAAATATCACAATAACACTGTGAGGAGCAATTACTATTCTCCCCAATTTACCAACTAAGTGGCTAGTGGTTCTCTATATTTCCAGGCTCACAAGCCAGTGAAAGTCAGTACAGTGAACAGACTCCAGTAACTTTTGTTTTCAGGAAAGTTCAGATTTCAGATGATTTTATTTTTTAAGACATTTTATTTTTCAAGACATTTATTGACTCAACACATTCCAAAGGCCAATTGTAATGCAATGATCTGAGCCTCGATTTAATTCAAGAAGATGAAATGTGTCTTTAACAAATCCACTGTATAAGAATTTATAAACTTAATGAAAAAAAAAAATAAAATGCCTCTGTCTAGAAAACCACAATGTCTACAATGATAACCTATGACAGAACAGAGAAAGCCTCCTACTCCAAATTTGACTCATAAGACAAACCATACAGCTAGATGAATTTATGTAACAACTCACTAAATTAGCCTACAAGTGTCAAATTCAGGCGGAGGAAGACATTTCATTGTACAAACACACACATGCTGACTAAAATTTCTTGCTAATTCAGTTGAAAATTTCTTCAATCTCAGAAGAGGAAACAGCCCCCCGCCCCCATCTACTCAATGAGATTTAGGACTCAGAAGATCTAGGCCAGCTTCCTCTAAGTGATGGCTGCTCACCCACCTCAGACCCTTTCATAGCAGCTTCCGTTTTTTATTATGTCTGGAATAACTTCTAGCAACACTGGACTGACTCTAGTCCTTGCTTCTTGTTACACCATATAGCAGTTAAGCATCACTTTGTGTCTAAAATAAAGTTTGAAGAAAACTTTGAAAAATATTTTGTGATGAGTGCAAATTCCATGAAGCTCAAAGTTGAGCATCCACAGATGAAGCTTTGGGAACACAGCCTTGCCCACTCATTTCTGTGTTGTTTATGATAGCTTTTGTGATACCAGTTTGAGCAGTTGTAACAAAGCGCATGACACACCAAGTCTTAAAAATCTTAGAGTGGAATAAGGTGGCTGCACACTGGTCTAGGTCTTGTGGACATCATGCATCTGGCCTTTCACATTCATCACCTAACTCAGTGATTCACAAACCAACAGCTTCTGCATGAGATGTCTGGGGAAATGCAAATTATCTGTGTCCCCACCACAGGACTCCCGAATCAGGGACTGGAGGTAGGACATTTCGTTGACTCTGGTATATTATAAAGTTGGAGAACCTCTGGCCTAATTGAAGGAGTTGAGCCTGGGCCCCTATGATCCTAGTATGTTTGCCATAGACACAGTCATGATCTCCTGTTTGTTGGTGAACCGCAGAGCTAGATAATTCCCTGATATTTTTAAATTCTCTAAAGCAGTCCTAAAATGTTGGCATTATTAGCCTTATTTATTAAAAAAGAAATTGAGGCTCAAAAAGTTTACATAAGTTGTGTGAAGTTACTGAGTGAGGTCTGAATGTCCTCAGGCCCTGATGCTTAGTGCCTTGTGCCCCTCACTCCTGTTCCATCTCTCCTCCCACAGCTCTCTTTCTTTTTTTTTTTTTTTTTTTTGGTGGTACCAGGGACCAAACTCAGTACCTTACACTTGCCAAGCAAGCACTTATTCCACTGAGCTATCTTCCCAGCCCTACAACTCTCTTCCTTCTCACAGGGGAGAGGAAAAAATAGCACTTGGCATCTAGAAGTTGACCTCACTTATTAGCGAGGTCTTGATATTGTGCTCTCCTATATAAATAATGCCACACAGTGTCACCCTCAGAATAGATCACTGTGACAATCTAAACAGAAAGGAAAGGGCTCTATAATCATGTCCGAACGGTGGTAAACACAAAACCAGAAAAATGCATAGCCCTATCTTAGCTAAAACAAGTCATGGCTTCCTGTTTGCTAATTATAGCACCGGCTTTCATTCAGTCCTGACTACTAGTAGGCAAGATTAAGGAGAACGGGGGCCAGTGAGATGGTTCAGTGGTCTAAAGCATCTGCTTAGGAAAGCTTAGTCAACTGCAGGGATGGTGGTTTGATCCCTGGCACCATGTGCTGCACCAGCCCCACCCCCAGGGCAGGTGGAACCAGCCATAATTAAAAAAAAAAAAAAAAGATTAAGGTGAGCAGTCTCAGAAATACTCAGGCTCCCTCAGAGCCTCTAGGCCAGATCAGTGCCCCTTCTTGAACTTTTATACAGGCTCAGCCCCAAAGTCCTGTCTCAGACATTTATTTATTTATTTATTTATTTATTTATTTATTTATTTATTTGAAACAGGGTCTTGTTATGCAGTTTAGATTCAGTGATCCTCCTGCCTCAGCCTCCCCAGTCTCCCTGGGATTACAGGTGTGTGTCACCACACCCCTTTTAAGTGTCCTATACATCCCGCGCAGGGCTCCAGGACCAGTATAGTATGTGGTACCAGGGATCCAACCCTTGCACTTACCAAGCAAGTGCTTAGACTGCTGAGCTATCTCTCCAGCCCAGGCGCTCTTACTGTGATGCTGTATGTGTCCCCACAGTGTGCATTCCCCACTGTCCTATGACCAATAAACACCACTTATGCATTTGTAGGAGCATTTGCTTGATGATTCTGGACAGGTGGGGAATGAAAGATATGAGCTCCTCCTCTTTGCTGCTGCTCACACTCCCATAAAGAGTGTCGCTCTCCACCTCCAGGACAGGTGGGGAAATGAGTTCGCTAGAGAAGCGAACTGAAAAACATGAATCGCCAATTGGGTCAGTACGAAACATTTTGCCCGATTCAAAGTAGATAGTCTGTTAACTGGATTCTTGCCCTTTCTAACACCAACCTGACTAAAAAAAAAAAAAAAAAAATATATATATATATATATATATATATATATATATATATATATATGTATATATAAATAAACTTTCCTTTAAAAATGCAGTTAAATTTGTATTTTCAAAATTCCATTTCTACCTGCCAAAGTCTCTGACTGCTCAATTCTTGGGACTTCCAGGGTCATCCTCTACCCGTAGCTTTCCCAGAAACCTTTCGCAGTGGATGGAGTTGCTCATTTCTTTGAACTTTCTAAGGACTCCCTCTCACCCAGGCATTTTTTTTTTATCTTGGATGAAATATTTATGAACTACTTTTTACCTATAATCAATTTGCAAAAATTTCCTAAGAACAAGAGCACAACCTTTCCCATACACAGTAGTTGCTACCTATAATTTCAGTATATTTAAACTATAAATCTAGTATTTTTTTCCAGTTGAAGAATCAAAGCAACTGATGTACCAGCCAAACTAAAGCTGACTTAATCTGGACTCCTGTAGTTTACATCTGCATATTTCCACTAAAATCATGTCCTCGGGTGTGGAGTTCTAAGGACCCACAATTCCAGATACTTCTGGTGTGTGGGTGTATTTATCTTGTAGAAGGACATTCATGGGAAATCTCACTATCATAAAAATAAACTGTAATAATCTCAATTAACTAAGTGAAGGTTTTGGGCAATCATGGACAGTTGAAAGTCACGGAAAACGTCTTTGACTGCACTATCACCATACAGAATCTCACGACTTTCAGGCCATTATTGTTCACTTGTTTTTGACTTCTACATAACCGAGCCTTGTACTACACATCGAGGATCATTATGATCAAGGAAAAGAAGTAAAATGGGTCAAATTTTCTCACATATTTTGCTTTTTGTTCCAAGACTTCCATAGAGTACACCATATCCCTTTGCTTGTATATGGTGTTACTGCACTCAGTGCTTTATATAGAGTACATACATAAGCATCCTTCTTGGATGATAATAATGTGGTAAACTCTTGATCAATAAATACCCATCATATATTGGGGCTGGCAAGGTAGCTCAGTGGTCTAAAGCGCCTGCTTAGGAAAGCTTAGGAAACTGCAGGGACCACAGTTTGATCCCCAGCACCGCAGGCTACACCAGCCCTACCCCCAGGGCAGGCTGAGCTGGCCATAATATAAATAAATAAAGTTTAAAACAAAACCATGTTATAGGTAAGCACCGCCAAAGTGCCATCTTTTATCACATTTATCTCTTCCACATGGACTTAGAGACTTTGCATTTTCTTTCACTCATTTCATATAGATGTATTTTCCATAGTGTATTACATTTTATTCATCTGTGTTTCTTTTCTCATTATACAAGTGAGAACTCTTTGAGGAGGGTGACTTTCCTTCAGTTTGGTGTCCTGGGGCCTAATATTATGCATATTGTAGATGTAAGAAATATTTATTACATGCCAACCATTTGTAGGAAACATATGGTATGTGGTAATGTTGGAGCTGGTTGAGAGATATAGCAATTCACTACTAATACTATTTCTCTGCTTTGTCTTACATCTAAAATTGCATAAAATATAGGCTTCAAACTATCAAGAAACCCTGTAAAATGCCAGCTACATCTATCAGAATTTTAAAGTTTGTATTGCAAATAAAGTTACTATATCTAGAACTACACACTCTGTTTGTTCCACATTTTGCTCACTTCTCCTAAGAAAAAAATTTGAAGCCAAATAATGTTGCCCTAAAATAAAATACAATTACATTCCTTCAGAGAAGCTTTAGGGCACAGATATCACATGAAATGAAAATTTGTGGATAAACTAGCAATTGACGTTCAAGCTGAGTATTTTATTGGGGAAGGAACTCTATGGATTTTTTCGTTTTGTCTTGTCACTCAGCAAAATTGCCACAGGAGCCTAGTTCATACCTCTGTTTCCACCGTCTCTCCTCTGACCTTATTTTTACCTCTTTGCTGATAGATGCACCTAATACACTCATCATTTTTGCTTTTTTTTTTTTTTTTTCTTTCTTCATAGCTAAAGAGTTGAACCAGATGTAAATGACGGAATAATCAACTGGTCTACCCTCCCAGGGTAGAAGCTCTGGTTACCTCCCTGGTCACATCTCACATTTTAAAATCCAGAAGCCACGTGCTGCAAGTCACACTTGAGTCACTGACTTCATACACATAAACTATCTACTTTTAGGATTTAAGGACACAGCTGAAAGCCTTGGTTCAGCTTGAGTTTGTCTTCCTTCATTTCTCAAATTGAGAAATTTTTCTTCTTCCTCTTCTAGGTTCCTCTATCACTCTTCTTTAGGAAGATTTCTCAGAGACTTTCAAAGAGTTCTGCACACCCTCTTTGCCCCTACAGGCCATTCCTTAGGTCTATGCCCATCAACTGTTTCCAGCTGTTTTGTTCAGCAATTGGTCCCTTACTAGAGTACAAGCTCATGGAGGGGATCTTCCTTTAATGCTCAATGTGCACTCTCCCACCAGCTTAGTCCATACCAGAGTTGTGAGCAGTTTAAAATTCAAGATGACTAAATTATGCACTATGCTAGGAAAAGATGAGATTAATCTTGCATTTTCCCTCATACGCCTTATTAAGGAGTAGATATGTGTATCACTTCAAATGGTTATATTAAAATCTCCTTAGCCATTTAAATCCTATTTACAAGTTACTTTTGCTTCCTAAATATTAGATTTAAATTTTGAGAGATTTTTAAAAAACAGAACTTTATCAAAACTGGAAGTCAACTTCGGTGGGAGAATTGTTTCTTTTAGCACTTTTCTATCCATGACTGATTCTGTTCAGCGTTGGAGGTGATGCACTAAGATGATACTGCTGATCGCAATACCTATATTGAGCCACCAAAAGAGACTCAAAAGTATCTTCTGTGTTAATTGATGCACGGCACCACAGCAGAGGAAATACTCCATGATGGCACAACTAATGCCTTTGCCTACTGAGGGGATAAACTCCATGTTGCTTAAATGAAGCTCACGGTTCTGACCTGGACTTCACCCTTTTGACTTCCTCACTACAAAGAGTAGCTAATCCCCTGGGTTATTATGGGCTATATTTGCTAGGCGGCTCAATCTTCATGATGTGTTTGGCCACCTACACAGAAATACCCCTGTTAACTTCTTCCTATTATTCATAGCTGGAAAGAGTGAATGTGTCATTTTTGTGGCTTGCTTTTCAGCTACTTTTTGTCTTGATTCTCTACTTTGCTAGTAATTAAAAAACTAGAGTTCTGCTTCTGCTTAGATACAATCATGGTCTGAGAAAAGAGGCAGGAGGCCTAACCAGTATTCTCATTTCCTTAGCAGGTCTCAGCCTTAGACTCTACTTGAACTCCCCATTCCTCATGGTTGAATATGAGTCATACATGGCCTCACTTAGCATAGACCTTACAGGAAAAGAGAGACAGAACAGCTTTTGTTTTTGTTTTAATCTACTTCTAACCTATTATAAGAAGCGTTGGTGATTGGTTACCTAGCTTAGATTGCTTACATTTGTACTTCAATTGAGGTTAATTATTTTTGTGTAGTTAGTAGAGTCTATAGCATCTCGTTACACAAATCAGACTCCTAGTGATTCTCCTGTTTTCAGCCTCCCAAGACCACACCCAGTCTCAATCCCTATCTTAACCCAATCTGGGGGCATGGTCAGCATGGCATGCTGGGTATCGAACCCTGGACCCTGTATCTGCCTAAGTAGGTGCTTTAATCCACTGAGCTATCTGGCCAGCCCCAAAATCCTATAGAAACTAAGTGACTATTATGTGATCTCATTTTCTGTAAATGTATTTTCTTATGATATTTCTCTAGGGTAGTGGCTAGCTCAGGACAAGACTTTAAAAAATCAAGAAATTTTCCATTGTTTTCCTTATTTCTTTTATTTACTTTTGCAACAGAGTTTTACTATGCAGTTCAAATTGAACTTGAACTCACTGTGTAGCTAACCCAGACTGGCCTTTAAATCGTGGTGATCCTCCTATCTCAGTCTCCCATGTGCGGGGATTATAGGTGTGTATCATCACATCCGGTTGTCTTCATTTATTTGATTTTTCAATGTTAGGAAAGAGGAGTAAAAGCAAAGCATTCTGTGGTGAGAATGGGTCTATGGAGTACTCGGCGATCTTTGGTTTTGTCCCATCTCTGCTTTGACTTTAGTTTTTTTTTTCAGAACAGTGAATCTAACTCAAAACCTTGCACTTGCCAGGCAGGTGCTTGTGCCCCCTGAGCTATCTCCCTGGCCCCAGACTTTAGTTTTGTCTTTTTCTAATCCTGTTTATCTCTCTGACTTGCTGTAGTTGCCTATATAAGATGAGAGTTGGGCTATACCAGCATATCATATGTATTTTTGAGTGAACAAAGACTAATTTACCTTACATGTGGTGGTAAGATGCATCCTTGCGTTTTGCCATGATCGAGACTTGTATAGTACATTAAATCCAATGTTTGACAAGTTCACTGGACACTTCACACAGTATCAGGCAATACTAGGCATATTTACATTTATGAATATGTAGAAGAAATAGATGCATGTATGAAAATTAGATCCAGATAAAAACATGAATGTGATTTGGATATCAATCTCACAGAAGACATTTCAGATCAGCATGACATTCTTTGATTCTAGTTAATAACAGTCAGGTTTATAGCTCTAATTTTTATATTATTGGAAATCAAATTTGAGGGTTAAATCTGAAAAATCTTTGTTTTGTTTTTGAAACTGAAATTTGCTATACAGTTCCGGGTAGCCTTGAATGCATTTTGTAACCCAGGCTGGACTTCGACTCTCAGTGATCCTTCTGCCATCCCCTCACAAATTTTGGAATTGGAGATGTACACCACCATGCCTGCACCCCAAACTCTCTACTTTTAAATGACATGCTATAGAACTTCTGAAGAAAAGACTGAAACATTTCCACAGGTCTTAAGTTCAAAATTTGACTTTGGGTTTTCCACAGTCAACACTGCAGGAAAAGGATCACACACTAACTTACAGATCTATGAAAGTGGAGGTCTCTAAGTATCCCCATGGTGGTCCTCATTCAAAACTCCGGTTTGAAGCCAAGTC
Source organism: Capromys pilorides (assembly GCA_004027915.1). NCBI lineage: Eukaryota > Metazoa > Chordata > Mammalia > Rodentia > Capromyidae > Capromys > Capromys pilorides. Next base: position 9,987 of record PVKN010012808.1, read on the forward strand.
ACCATAGTGCACTAAATTTGTGAATTCTGATTCAACCAAGCTCAGAGAACAAAAGCAATGGTCGGTAACAAAATGATACAACGTTGAATTATTGTAATCAGAAATTGAAGTTTCCCTATCTGCACTTCATTAGGGCATCAAAAGTCATGCATTGAGAAAGAGATCTCAAAAGACAGAATGATTCTTTAAGCTTTTGTTAAACATTTGTAGACCTCTGTGTTATGTACTGTTTTTCTTGAAGGGGTTAAATAAAAGTACTACATAGACTGGGGAAATAGCTCGGTGGTCTAAGAGCCTCCCTGACAACCCAAGGATCTGGATTTGATCCCCCATGTCAAATGTCATGCCAGCTCTGCATGGAGCCTACCACTGAAACTGGCCATGGTGATACACACCTGTAATCCCAACCCTGGCAGGATGAGATAGGAGGATCACTACAAGTCTAAGCTGCATAGTGAGACCTGGTACCAAAAAATAAAATAAATAAATAAATGATTTTTTTAAAGTTTATGTAATATGAGGAAAGGAAAAAAGCCACTTTCTGGAGTTTTATTTACAACAGTAATATTCACACTATGTTAAACATAGTTTGTCATAGATTATGAACAATCAGAGGATCTGAAGCGTACCCAAAAACTTACATTTTTTATTGCTCTGAATAATTGGAATATATTACACCTATTTCAAGGAAAGACAGGAAGAGACTCACTATTAACACATAAACAGAAACAACCTGTGCACCAGATGTACTTTGGGGTGATGTCATCGTAGCTGTGAGCTCTTACCTCCTGTAGTTAAGAGTACAAGAAGGGTGAGAAGGCTTCACCCCCTCCATCTCCAGACACTATACACAATGTGAGATGCAGACTTGTAATTCAGCCCTAGAAGACCATATTCTTACCTCAAAGGAGTATTAACAAGTACTTCAGGGACTCTTTTTCTTCACTCGGGAAGAAAGAAGAGCCTGGATATAGAGTTAACATCCAGTGACTCCAGGCATGCTATTCCAGCAAAGACATTGCTTCATGAGCATGTGTATGATTAGCCAAGTTAATCAACTTTTCCCTTTAAAGTCTCAAATCTTTCAATGACATAGTCAGATTGATTATAGATAGCAACAGTAACCCTTATTTTAGATAGACAAAATATTTATTGGTAGCAATATATTGGTATCAAATATTTATTGGTAGCTGCCCTATGCAACTGGGTTCCCACGCAGGGGACAGATGCTCAAAAGAAGCACAAATTAACTGGCTCTGACACCAAAAGCATACTCATTTCCTATCACAATCAACAACCCAGCTCTGCCCCCACACCTACAAACTAATGAGGCACATGTAGATATTTATGAAGAGGCACACATCGATGTTTATAATGAGGCACACCGAAATATCTCTCAAATCAGAAGCCTTTTCCAGAGGCTAGAATCATTAATGACATTAAGGCGTGGTTGCCAGCTCCAAGTTGGCAGCCAAAGTCCAACTTGTATTATCAGTCACAGTAGAGCCATAATGTCCCACCTTAGACATCTACTTAACCCTCCAAAAGCAAGCCATAACCCCATAAACCCCCCTAGGTTTCACATATAGAGAAAATGGCACAATAATCCCTGCCTCCCCAGTGTCAGCAATTTGGACAAGCAGAAATGAATTGCCCAGTCTCCGGCTTGCTCTATGCCAAACACGCATATTTTAAAACTTTTACTTTGAGTATTAAGTCTTTCGACTTCTATAGCATCTGTGTCCAGTTCAGAACTAGACCTGAGCAACAGCACAGCCTGGGAGCGACCACTTTACCTTCCGAAAAATCAATCAGTCCCAGCAAATGAAGCAGCTTCAGGGATGCACATATAATCACAACAATACCCACTGTTTGCAGTCCTTCCGACTCCCACTCGAGAGTCAACATCGTCTAAGCTCGCAGAGCATCGCAGCCTCTGGACCCCTTTTGGAGTGGAGGGAGTTAATGAGAGAATCCGAGCCACGTCTGCTTGGAACAAAGACTTGCAAGGGGGAAAGTGAGCAGGTCCTCTAGGATGCAGCGAGCAAAGCAGGCGGCCCCCCGGGGTGAGGACAGACCTGGGCTCAAGTCCAGCCTCTCATGCTGATCCTGGCATTTGCCTGGACGGGTTGCCCCCAACCACAGCACACCGGCCCTGGATTCTGCGCTGTAGCCAGCAGGGTACCTCGAGCTCAGAGCTGCCAGGGAAACATCAGTTGGAGAGCTAGAGACTCCACAGTGTCCGTGAAGAGGGGACACTCCCAGGAAACTTGCCCGGAGAGCAGGGGCGCTGCTCGCGCTGGTGCTGGAGGCTGGGCAGAGCTGCCGCGCGCTAGTTTGCTGCTTAGGAAGCTGGTGAATGTCCCCTTTTCACCATCGCAGCTGCTCTCTCTGCCTGAAGCCTCCTCTGGGAGACAGCTCAGCCTGCTCTCTGGATGCTAGGAAAAAAGCACTTCTAGCAGCTGGTGCTAACGGTCCCTTGCAGGCAGCCCTTGTGAAAGCGCAGGGACAGCGTTTGTGGTAAGGGAGAGAAGTGGAGGAGCGAAATGATTGAGTGACTTTGTTATTCCAGAGCATCCAAGTCAGCCCTTGCCACTCCAGGGCCTTAGGGTCCCTGCTGGCCCATGCAGAGCACTGTAGGGAGACGGAGCTAAGACTGATGTATTTACAATACCAAGAGAGGCTGGTGCAGAGCAGGTATTTAAGAGCAGTGCTCAGCGACTGCCCCCTGCAGGGTGGGTAGCATTGCCCACACTTTAAAGTTTAGCTTCAGCCTCTTTCTGGAAGTTTCATAAACTTCCCTGATGAGTACCCCTACACACACACACACACACACACACACACACACACACACACAATGTGTTTGTTAAAGATAAGCACTTGTACAGAGTTTAATGCCAAGGATCCCAAGTGTACGCTGTTATGCAAGACATCCTGGTGCTCCTTACTAGCAAGGAAGGATGGGGAGAGATGACCCCACAGATGTTATCAGGTGCCTGACTCCGAACCTCTTCAAGCAGTGAGGCAGGGCTGTCCTGACAGGGACACTGGACTATGCTAAAGTCACACAGGCTCAGTCTCCTCCAATCAGGCTGATGCTAGAAGGGAACAGAATCAGCTGGGACTCTTGCCTAGGGATTCACAACTCACTATGAGATGTGAGAGCTTGCGATCCCACCTCAGGTCCTGGCAGCATGATCTGGTCTTTCTTTGCCTTTTGAAAGATACTCAACTTCTCTGGACTTGCCCGGAGAGCAGGGGCGCTACTCGCGCTGGTGCTGGAGGCTGGGCAGAGCTGCCGCGCGCTAGTTTGCTGCTTAGGAAGCTGGTGAATGTCCCCTTTTCACCATCGCAGCTGGACACAGTTCCCCTTCTAAGAAGCTTAACACTTCATTTAAATGAGCATTGTTGAATTAAACGTGACCATAGTAATAGTCAATATTTACGGAATATTTGCTCTGTGCTTACCCATATTACAGTGATGTAATGGTCACTTATCCCTGCAAATCAATGTGGTAGTCATTAAGGTCATCCTCACTTTGTAGGTGGGGAAGCTGAAGCACAAAGAAGTGAAGTATTTGCCAAGTTTTGGGGAGAGTGCTCTGAAGGCAGAAGGCATTTAGCTGAGCAGTTATTAAGCTGCTAATAGGAGCTGCAAATGACAGCTGAGTGATAAAATGTTAACTAATGCCCAGTTCTAGCTTTTGGAGTTTCACAGTTTCAGGGGAGAGTCAGGCTTCAAGTGGAATGTAAGAAAAGAGCTTGAGGACTGCACACCCCTGCTTCACTCCAGCCGAGCGAGTTGAGGAAGGCTAGTGAACTGCACTTGGGAATAGGTGGTTGGTCCTGGGCAGGAGGGCGGTAGCATGTCGTGGGCTGCTGTCAAACTCCAGCCAGCTTAGGTTCAGTCCCGCTCCTCTTCCTCACTTGCTGGGTGACCTTGGAGAAACTGCTCCATTTTTGTGTCTGACGTTTTTCAGTTTAAAAAGGGAAATGCTGCAACCTCCTTAGGGTTGATGTGAGAACGAAATGAGATGGTGGAGAGCGAACCCTGCTCTTGGGATCGGTGGCTCAGCACGTGGACCTGTGGGATTATGATAGATGTTCTCACTGCAAAAGGGTCTGCAGAATCTCCGTGGGTGAAGCGACTCGCTCTTCCCAGCTCTTGTTCTCTTGTTTTGATGTTTATTTCCATGAAGATTTGCTAAGTAGCACAGCCATAAAGCTATTTTTTTTCTCCTCTGGAACCAGAAGTATACATGGGCCATCATATTAGACATCATGATGTTATATTACACTGTGAGCATTATATTTACAGGACAGTTCTTTGTATCTATCTTTCCATACACTATGTATACATCCATATGTGTTGTTTCTAGCTAATTCAATTGTAAAAGGCTCAAATCAACAGCTCTGACATTGCCAGTTCTGCTGATAACCTAACCAGTTTTGTGGACTGTTGGACTATGCATACAGCTACTTTCTCTTAGTTCAATAAGAAGAAAGATTTGTACTAATAGTGTTTAGAAAAGATATCATGTCTGCGTGTTGTACTCTGAACAACTGCTATGAAGACAACAATATGCAATGTATTAATTATTGGAACTGTCCTACTAACCTGTTTTGAAACTGTATCACTGTTATTTCTTTCTCATTTAGATTAAAAAAAAATTAAACAAAACAAAACAAAAACACAAACAAGTAAAGCTAGACTTACTTATTGAGTGTCAGGGGAAAATTATTTTAGGTAATATTTATTTATTTATTTGTTTGTTTGTTTATTTATTTATTTATTTATTTATTTATTTTGTGGAATCAGGGATTGAACTCAGGTCCTTGTGTTTTCCAGGCAAGTGTTCTACTGAGCTATCTCCTCAGCCCCTAGGTAACTATTTTTTAATATCATCTTTAGATATAATAAGTCAAAAAATCTAAAAGAATAATATAGATAATAATTAGGTCAAGTGTTATAGAATTATGTCTTTTGATCCTATATAATACCATGTCATAGATGAGAACTACTGCATCACAGAGAGGTTAAGTGATTTGACCAAGGTAATAGAAAATTTTAAACTCAAATGTTGCTTTCATTGGCACCTAAGTTCCTGATTTTCTTTTTATATCTTCAGCAAAGTCCAGCAAGTATTTGTTAGTAGATCTTCTCATTTATAATTCAGCTAAGTTTTAAAGTCACCACACCTTATTTTCCAAGAATGAAATTCCTACCATTCTTGACATTCATATAAAGACCCACAGGTATGAGTTCTATTGATTTCAGAAAAGCTGTCCCCTTAGGATCACATTCAAGTTGAGGATCAGCTAGTGAACCCCTAAGAGCTTAGATATTCCTTGCCTGCATCTGCTGTTTTTCTGATTTGGTTATCTGAGAGTTGTTTGTTTATTTATTTGTTTGTTTGCTTGTTTTTAGCACCAGAGATCGAACTCAGGACCTTGTGCTTGTCAAGCAGGCACTTATGTTGCTGAGTTCTCTCCCCAACCTCTGATTTTCTGAGTTCTTTTGATTCATTCCAGCTAAACCATCTTCTTACTTCTAAGAATGCCAGAGATATTCTGACATGTCTCATCCACACTAGCATTTTGTCACCAGAAGAATCCATTAACATTTTCTACCTGTAAACCTGACACTATACTATGTACTTTAAATGCACAAATTAGTTCAAGTCATTAGTCATCATTAGGCGTAATTATTATTTCAAAGAAGAATGAAAATCAAGGGACATGACAATTGAGCTAGTTTCACAAAGCCCCCTTTGGTAAGGGAGCAAATGAGAAATTATATGTGATTCACTCTAAAAACAAGAATCAGTAACATCCATGGAATAGTTATAAGTATCAATCATTTTGGTAAATCTTGACCTCACACAGTTACCTAAGATCCGTATAATTATATTGGCCTAAAAAGAAATTTTAGGCATCAAACAGCTGAGCAATTTGCCGGAAGCCCTCTAGATTGCACTTGGAAGAACTGAGACTTGAATGTAGGAATCCCTGGTGTCTGGTCCTACACACCTCATCCTTTACCACTCCACTCTCAGGCCTCTCTGCATCATGTTGAATGACTTATTCCAAACCAGAGCTCTGGTAAGAGGGTGTGAAAAGAAAATATTGACAGAAACTCCTAGCAAAATAGAAGCATTCTCTGAGGAGGCATGTCCAAGTCAATTGGCCATTTAGAGAAACTATCAGCCAGTCGCCTGGCCATTTTCTTACAGGGGGCCATTGTGATCTTTTCCATAATCTCAAAAGAGATTATTACTGAAATTTGCAGCTGAGTTTTTCCTCGCGTTTTATAGATGCTTCAGTTTGAAATCTAGCTTGTTGTTATTTCCTGGTGTTCCAGTTTATATCTAGATTTTTCTCCAAAGCTTTCTGCTCTTAGAGGTTGGGGTTGTGGATGTGATTGGATTATGGGGGTTGTTCTCTGAGTTGCTGTTAGGAGCCAGTCTGCTTGGAAGTGGGAGGCTGTGGTGGGCAGGACCTGGCAGTGTCTGTCTCCTTTAGCCCCTCTCTGTTCAGCTCCCTCTGCCCCCTGGTGCCAAGAGTAGCACACTTCCGCCATGGTCCTCTGCTATCCTGTCTTTGAGTCAGAAGTACACAGAGTAAAAGCTCTACAAAATTGTGGGCCAAAACAAACCTTTCTTCCTTAAATTGTGGGTGCCAGGTATTTGTTTCTCCAGTGATAACAGTAAATAACTGAGACATTGAGTTATTGCATGTTCCTTAGGCTGTTGACACTATGCTAATACAAAAACAACTGGAATAAGGTGGAGAAAGTTTGAGTCAGATATAATTTACTGCCTACCTATGATCTCTTCAAATATTAACTTAAAGTTAATATTCTTGAAAGGGGAACTCGAAATAGCTCAGCTGTCTAAGCCGCTGCTTAGGTAAGGGCAAGGATTGGGCTTCAGTGCCCCACACCACACCACATACCACACCAGTGCTGAGCCAAGCTGGCTACCAAATGGTGGTACACACCTGTAAAACCAGTGTTGGGGAGGCTGAGATAGGAGGATCACTGCAAGCCCACACTGTGTAGTGAGATCTCTATTAAAAAATAAATAAATAAATAGAAATTTTCAAAAGATAAAAAATATTCTATGAAAGAGATAAGAAACACAGTTATAAAATGTAATTCTGTGACATGGAGATTATTCTGAGATGCAGAAAGTGAGAAATAACTCTCTACCTTTCTTTTTGCCTCCTGGCGTGGCCTGTCACCCTGGAATATATCTTCTCAATTCAGAATTGGCAGGTGCAGCTCTGTCACCAGATGACGTAATGCTGGATGCTTACAGCTGACACAGCCAGCTGCCCTCACTGGCCAAACCCAGCTTGTACCAGCCATGGTGAGTCAACTCTACCATGAGGTAAAGGAAACAGTATCCTCTGAAGCGGCAAGGGTGGCAGGGGCACTACCATGGCCTGTCTGGCTGTACTCATGTTGGAGTAGAGGATGAAGCTAGATAGACAGGAGGGATGCTGCTACACAGCCAAGGAAGAGACTAAAGCAAACTGTCCTAGACCAATGGGGGCAAGAGAGAAGGAAAAAGAAGGAAGGGGGGGGGGGTCAGTGACTGCTGGCCACACCCTCCACTCCTCCAGTAGATGCAGGGAAGAATGAGAGTAAGGCACTCCCCATCTGTCTCAAAAGCAGGACAGAAACATAGAAATTTCTATTTATAAACATGTTTTTCTTCTACTCTCTTGGAGCGGGAGTAAGAGAACCATCATCCCTGTGCAGAAACTTAGCATCAAGTTTGATCCGAGTAGTCAGCCTTATCTGACAATCTTTAGGTTGCAATCATTGCCTCTCTGTATTTTCCATTTCATAATTTGCCATCCCTATCAGCAAAATCTCTTCTACTTCGCTATGTAGCTTCTCTCTAACTTATAAATGATGGTTAAAATAGTACAGATATAAGCCTCAAATTATAACTCTTTGAATTACCCTTTATTGAACTCTCCCTCAGAGTTGGCCAGAAACTGGACTTACACTTCAGGAAAAGAAAAACAGTATGCTATTTTTACAACAGACAGTGTTACTCTTATGTGGGGGGATTCTAGAGCATGCCTTGCATGGTAGAAAGCCCACTACACTACTGGGCCTTAGAGAAGAAACTGAAAAATGCATATACAGCAAGCTCAGTGGACCAAGGTTACCAGGCAACAGTTTGCTGGACTTAAAAATGACCAGAAGTGACTGGTCACCACTTTTAATATGTCTTATAATTATAGAGGCCAAAGTTAACTTGTATTAATCTCATGGTGTCCTAATAAATTTTCTATTAAAACATTTACATACGATTTTCTTTTCCTAAAGTGTGTATAGTATTTTTTGAAACACTGAGTATATGTTCATTATACATATAAATGCTTTGAATGTCAACGATGGTGGCCTTAAATCTTTTAGCTCTTCAACATCGCTGGCTGGGTTAGCAAGAGGAATGTCAGAATGCTGTACTGAAAAGTAAAAAAGAAATGAGGTTCTAAAAGAAAAATTCTTTTTGATCTTCTTATAGTCAACAGCAACAAAGAGAAACAAGCTGCCAATATGGCTGAAATCATGTGGAAGTTCTATTGAAGTAAGAAACCTAATCTAAGTCTTTAGGAGTGGTCAGGAGTAGTGACTTCCCTGGGAAAAGAATAAGCATACAGAAAAAAAAAAAAAAAAAGAAAGAAAGAAACATTCATGGCATTGTCAAAGGCCTCTCTCCCACTCCTCCATTTATACTGGGACTGAATTCAGTTCTACCCGTGACTCTTTTTACTTTTCAGTGTGAGACAGGGTCTTTTTTTTAATGTGTGTGTGTGTGTGTGTGTGTGTGTGTGTGTGTGTGTGTATATATGGTACAGGGTCGTACTACATAGCTAGGACTCATGGTGATCCTGTTGTTTTCAGCTTCCTCAGTGCTGGGGTTACAGGTGTGTGCCACCACCCCCAGACCTGGTCACTGGCTCAGCGCGCCTGGGGGTGGGACCAACATGGCATATGGTAACAGTGATCGAAACCTGGTCCCTGTGCTTGCCTAAGCAGGCACTTAGTCTGCTGAGTTATCTCACCAGCCTGAGACAAGGACTTTTTAAATAACTAAAGTGGCCAGGCTTGACTCCAAACTTCCAATATTACTACCTCAGCTTCCCATACTCTGTTGAGATTAAGGGTGTACACAGTAAAGGCCTCTTACATATAAGGACCACAAAAAGAAAGAACAAGCACAAAACTCCTGTGTGACCCTTGGTGTCTCTTCCAATTTTAAGATTTTCTGATGAAACAATAGCAGCTCCCCATCCTTACTCGTCCTCTACCCCACTCCCAGTGACACATCTGCCCTAAGGTATACAAAGGACCCCTGCACTGGAGATTCTCACTGACTTTGTAAAGACCCCTACGTGCCCTCCAGATGAGTTGTCTATGCCGAAGTGACTCAGAGCATCTCACTTAGTGGCAAGGCTCAGTCTGAAAGGTTAATACATGGGTCTTGAATAGATATCTTTAAAATATGTATATGGATAGCCATTAAGGCATTAAGCATCACAGCCATCTGGTTTGAGTGCCCATTGACTCTGTAAATTTGTTTACGTTTTTGGAACTGAGGGGAAAAGTTCATTTCATCCTAAGAAACTTTCTGCAATATTGCAGTATGATATTCTTAGGTATCTTATGATCAAAGCATGCATAGTCTATAACGTTTATATAAATAAATTAGCAGATTATTTGAAAAACTCACAAAAAAGATAAGGTTTCCTTATGACTTCTGGCATTTTTTTCCTGTTTTCCATTTTCTTTCTTCCCTTTCCTTTTTCTTTACCTGGACTTGCTGGCTGAACTGAATGAGTTCTCAAGTTTGTCCTATCCCAGGCTGCAAGTTCTAGCTCTGTTCCCATCCCTTTTCATGTGCTCTCTGTATAAGAGGTCTCTATTATATATATTCTTCCTGGGATGAATTTGGTGCAGACATTCTACAGGAAAACATTACAAATTATCTTTTTCTTACTTAAATGGTAATCAATATTACAAAATATCAGGTCCCTGCTCTCTGGTACAATGTGCTACATGGATTACCTAAACTAACTTACTGAACCACTGTACCTGCCCAGTGGACGCTCCTAACTATCAACCCCATTGTACAGATGAAATTGCTGAGATGCAAATTGTTAGGAGCCCGCCGCGGTAAGCAGATTTGTAAGATAGCGCCCGCTCGCCGCCAGCTGCTCCCCCGCCCATCATGTGCCCCAAGATGGCGCCCATATCCTGCTTCCTGATGCTTGCTTGCTTGATTGCCTTTACCATATATAATAATGACCCAATCATCTATTTCCACGTGTATATCTCTGATTGGATACTATTAGCCATTTAAGCCCCGACGCGGGAAATGCCTGGCGCGCAACACGGGAAAAGCCGCTGCGAGCGGACGTGTAGAGGTTG
>PVKN010012809.1:0-20445 GCA_004027915.1 Capromys pilorides
TATAAAAGTCAAATATGTTTGTGCTGGCTTATAATTAGTTGCATAAGTTTGTCAGCAACTAGGAATCTTAGATGGGGGTTAAAGACAACTTGGTCTTAAATATATAGTAGCTAAGATGCTCCAGGGCACAGATCTACTTATTAAATATATAAACACAAGTCTCAGGCCCATAATACTTCCTAGGGCCCATGAAATTCTCTCTCTCTTTGTTTGAAATTGTTTTAATTTCATTTAAAATCAGAAAATATGATCTTTAAGATCAAAGATCATTTATCAACACATGGCATTGACATATTCATTTTGATCCTAATGCAGTTGTAAAATACAGTATTCATCTTATTTTTATGGAGGACAGTGCCACAGAAGAAAGTGATCATAGAGCCCTGGATGCTTTTGGGAAGCTTGAGACGTCTCTGAGCAGGTAGCTGTGTTAGTGTTGTGTGAACCTGTTTCTCCTTTTGCTGGGATGTGAAGGAAAGGAGAACATCACAGTGTTCTCCTTAAAGAAATTCTCCATATCACTGGGGTCAACCTCACTGTACAGCTTTGTGTCAGTATTTTCACTCAACATTTTGTTTTTCTTCTCTTGGCTTTTTGAGAAATGGAATGGTGCAGTCACCATTCCGTTTCGAGGAATGAGCCTTTCTGATTTTATCTGTCTCCCCAGTGAGGAGGTAGAGAATAAGTCAAACATGAAAACAAAGCAATAAAAACGGGTATTTATAGCCAGCTTCAGAATCTCCTAGCCTAACACTAGAATCTTCAGAGCTTATAGTTCCCTCTTATCCCATACTTATGTAAATTTAACATAGCAAGTCCCTCATGAATATTAAAGATTGTTAAAAAGATGATTTGGAGGGAAAATGCACAACAGCCAATTGAATAAAATAAAAATATATTAGTTGCTTACAAAAAGGAAATGCATAGAACGGACTGTCCAAGAGCTTGTGAGAAGTGTCTGTGCCCCAAGTGTCCCACGACAGGGGATTCCTGTGCAATGAGGGCCTCTGGTCACTTATGCACTGACCTGAATTGGGCTTCGGAAACAAGGTCCAGTGGACAGCGGAGACCGCTGGGTCCTTGTCCCTGCAATCCTGAACCAAACTGCTGGCACCCCATGAGGCCACATTTTCTTTCTTTTTTTTGTGGTACTGGGGTTGAACTCAGGACCCTGTGCTTGCCAAGCAAGTGCTTATTCTACTGAGCTATCTCCCTGGTCCAAGGCCATGTTAATTATAAAGGCCAAGAGGAGGGGAGAATACATTGGCTGGAGAGGAACAGTGGAAGTGTTTTCTCCTACCATTGAGTTTGCAAGTTTAGTTTTTGGTTTGAATTCATCATTTTAGTTTAATAATTAATACGAGTCACAACTGACATACCAGGAACAGTTTCTCTGTACCAGACTGTGGGCTGAGCACCCGCATGAGTGGCTGTCGAGTCCTCGCAGCAGCCCTGTGGACTAAGAAGCGTCTCTTATCTTCCCAGGTGAAGGACTGGTGTCCACGGAGGCTGAGGTCTCACAGCTGGCCAGAGACGACCTGGGGTTGTACCCAGGCAAAGCAACATTGGAGCCTGCATTTCTATCCTCTGCCATTATCCAGAGCAATGATGGGAAAACTTTTGGATCTTTCAATGATAACAAGCAGTTTGCTACAGCACAGGAAGCACAGATTCAACACCAAGAGGAACCCACCTATGACAGCAAATGGAAGCCAAATGCGAGGTTAGGGAATTCTATGGGTTGAGTTCCGCCCTCCCCCATTGATAGGCCAAGTTCTAACCCCAAGTACTTCAGAATGTGACCTTATTTGAAGGTAGGGTCTTTATAGAATTAACTGAGATAAAATGAAATCATTAGAGTGGACTCCAACATAAGATGACTGATGTCTGTAACAAGGAAAATTTAGACACGGGCAAGGTCTGGGGAGAATGTCTTGCGAACATGAACATAGCCACTTTAAGCCAAGGAGAGGTCTGGACCGATCCTCCCTTTTGAGAACTCAGAAGAAATGTGACATGCTGCACCTTGATTTGGGGCTTCCAGTCAACAGAACTGTGAGGCAATGCGTCGTTACGGTTCAGCGCCTGCACAGTGGCGCTTGGCTGTGCCGGCTCCTTCAGGCGACTCAGCAGCTGTGTTCTCTGCAGTCCTTCTGTGACTCGACAGGGTCCCTCAGGACTATGCTGTGGGGCCTGAGCACACTCGGTCCTCCTCGTGGAGAATGATTGCATGTAGGAAATAGAAGTTTCTTTGTTGCAAGGATTTTGGATAAACTGAAAACAAAAGTGATTTAAGGATTGTAATGAACTGTATAATCATTATGAAATGATAATTCATGGGAAATAAGAGTTGGTGCATAGTATAATTAATTGTCTTCCCTAACTTTGGAATAACTAACTTCTTTAATATCAGACAGTATTAACTCAAACAAATTGTCTGGCTCAATCAAGTATTTCATGATAGTTGTGGTGATCATAGAGTTGTCTGTGTTTAAGGTTCTTTGGACACCATTTGGATAGAAAGAAATAAGACCAAGCTGAAGTGTTTGTATTTATTTATTTATTTATTTATTTATTTATTTATTTATTTATTTATTTGAGACAGGGTCTCGCTATGCAGTTCAGTCTGGCCTTAAGCTCACTTTTGTAGCTCAGGCTGGTCTCGAACTCACACTGATCCTCCTGCCTCAGCCTCCCGAGTGCTGGGATTACAGGCGTGCACCACCATGCCTGGCAAGCTGAAGTGTTTTAATTGCAATTAAACATATACCCAAAATATGTCTAGTGATGCTGGTTCAGATCACATCAGATGCAGAATTATTTTGGCACAAATAATTTGGCAGGAAATTTGGTAAAATAACAAAAGCATTTTTCAGCTGGGCATGATGGTACATGCCTGTAATTTCAGCGCTTGTGAGGCAGAAGCAGGAGGATTGCTGTGAATTTGAGGTTAGCCTGGGCTACAAAGTGAATTCAAAGCCAGCTTGAATTATACACTGAAATCCTGCCTTAAAAAGACCAAAATAAAAAAAAAAAGCATCTTTTATTTTATTTTTATTTTTATTTAGTACAGGGTCTACAGGGTCTACAGGGTCTTACTACACAGTTTTAACTTGTAGTGATAATCCTGTTCTCAGTCTCCCAAGTGCTGGGATTACAGCTGTGCGCCACCACAGTCTCAATTGACATCTCAGTGCGCCCTGAGGGTGTGGCTGGCACAGCACACTGAAGATCAGATCCCAGCCCCTGCATCTGCCTGTGTAAGTGCTTCAGTCCGCTGAGCTATGTGGCTGGCCATAAGGCGTATGGACTTTAAACGCATTTCCCTTTGAGGCAGAATTTAAAATGTTATGATCGGAGTTTCAGTGCTATTCTCATTTGCGTACGAAGGAAGTAATTTATTTCTCTGAAACTGCACCCTCTTCCCACACACCAGATAGGATGTTCACACCACTCCGTTGAGGAAGTCCTTCCTGCCCACCTTCCTGCCAGGCGGCCTCTGTGAGAGCCGTTTGTCTTTCCGTGTTCCCGTATGAGCTCAAATTTAGTATTTATTTGATTCTGCTAGTCCTCAGAGGCTTTAGCCAGAAAACACTCTCCACAAGGAGATCAAGTACTGTTTTTTTGATTAATGCTGATTGTTTTGAAGTGATATGGTGAACGAAATTCATAGGCGAAGACGATTCCTTAAAAAAATTGTATCTCAAAAAAAAAAAAAAAACAAATGCATCTTCTATAAGTCATCAAAAGAACTGGTGAATACAAGGTATTTCCTTTTAGTTGTGATTTGTAAATATACGTAGGACATACTTAATTGTATGTAAATTATAATTTTGAAAGTCATATTTGACTAGGAAATTGTGTGCAAAATAGTCTGTTACACTTGGTAAGTGTATTAGACACCTCTTATGCATTCCCTTAGATTCTGGGTAAACTATTTTGGGCAGGAGCAAACAAAGTCCAGATTGTGGGCCTGAAAAGATAATCTTTTCCTTAGAATCATAGCTCATTTGTAGGTAAGTCATGACCTTCTTCTTTTTTTTTTTTTTTTTTAACTTTGCTTTATTTATTTATGTTATGGCCTGCTTAGCCTGCCCTGGCGGTGGGGCTGGTGCAGCCTGTGGTGCCAGGTATGGAACTGCGGTCCCTGTGGTTGCCTAAGCTTGCCTAAGCAGGCGCTTTAGACCGTTGCGCTATCTTGCCGACCCCAAGTCATGATCTTCAAGTGCCTGCACCAGGCTAGGAAAAACACTTCTATAAACCCTAGCATTCAATTTTCCCTCTGAGAATAACATTAAAATATTTCTTCAATATCTACTTAATTTAATGTATTTGTGATATGTAGGTGAGGCTAGGAAGACAAAATATGTAAAGCAGCAAGGATAAAGAAAAGACAATATTACTTACGTACACACCTTTCTGCCATCCTTTTGAATTTAACAAGTTAGAATGGTTAGAAACTTAGGCATAAGTATAGAAAAGTTGGTTAAGACATCCAAGAAGTTAGAAAATAAGATACCAAGCATCTGCTGTGTGCTTTAGTGTATGCCTGTATTTAGGGCCAAGACCTTTGTGGTCTTGGGAAGGGATGTGGCATTATTACTATTTTTATTGTTGTTACTGTTATTAATAATAAAGAAGATTGTTATTGAAATGAAAGTAGAAAGCACCAGCTATGCTGACCTGTATGAAACCTTTGGTAATATAATGAAAACAGACAAGAAGGGACAACATTTAGAGAATGACCTAGTATTTTATGTGTAGGTATAGGTGTGTGCATGTGTAAGTGAGTGTGCATGAAATTGGGGCCGAGTAAGTATATTTACAGATAGCTCTGTAAAGGATTATGAGGTTAATCACATGCATAGTAGATGAAGAAAATTATAAAATTGTGTAGCTTGATAATGAAAAGTATGAAATGTGAAAGCTTTGCTGGGGAACTTTAAGTAAAAGAATCCTGAAAGCTCTTCTTTTATCAAGATACATGTGGAGGAGATTTATTATAAATCAACTGATCAGACGTATGACTCATATCCAGCATGTTACTGGAACTGGCTATTTGGGTCTTACCATCACTGCAGGTAATGCTTGATCTTTTCACTGACCATAAAGATGTTTCAAAGAATGACATAAGCTGCACTCAGTGAAGTCCACCGAGGCCAAGTGCAGCTACAAATGTATTAAAGTATTTAGCCCAGCAAAGACGCAATGTTAGTATGGCTTTTACCTCTGTTATAAGGGCAGATGTGCAGAAGCATTTATTTTGGCTAACAGAAAGTCATTACAAATGAGGCAAGAGAGAGGTGGGGCTTCACGAGCAAGCAGGCAGTCCGTAGCTGCAGGAGCAGGAAGAGAAGGTGGGTGCTTCGTGCTGGTGGAGGTGGGGCGAGCAGGATTCCCATGGGCATCCATCATGCTCATCTCTAGGCGGCCGGGTGGGAACTCTAGCTGGACACAGCTGATGTGGTGCTCTCAAATTACATCAGTGTCTTAAGCCCTAGGTGCCATATGGGGATCACAAGGGAGAGCCCAGAATAGGCAGTGTCACTGAGCTGCAGGTTCAGGTAGAGAAGAAAGAGTAAGGGCTGATTTAGGTTTGAGATTAGGAAACACAGCTCTTTCAGTTATGGCATATCAGTGCAGTGAGGTGCCAACTCATGCCCAAAATGTATGTGTGGGAAAGCTACAACTTCACCTTAAAGGAAAGGAACTGAGGCAACTATTCATAGGGCACAGCGGCCAACAGATGGTTAAGCTAAGGGACTTATATCTGAAATTAATTGGTCTTGTTTGGAGAGATGGTACAATAGTATATCTTTTCCTTTGTCAGCACCTCTAAAATTTATGAAGTGTGGTCCATGAGAACAAAAATCCATGTATTGGGTCTGGAGCTGCTGTTGATGCAAAGATATCTTCCACAGATTGATTTTCTATAATCTTAGTTATGTAAGAAAAATCATAGTGCTCCTAAATGGTTCTTTCATCTTGACATTTCATTTTCAAACTTGTTAGAATTAGTTATAATTCTGTAATTCTGAGTTACATGTGCTAGTGATTTCCCATTTTCCTCTGTCTTTTCTTTATATATTTCTTGAACCATGTCTTTTCTCCTGATTTTGGACTATGCAAAGCGTTTTATTCAATGGAGGAGAAAGACACACTTAGAAGGAAGAGCGAGTCTATACATTTCTTGCTTGGTCACTACTTGTTATTGTATCTTCACTGAATGAAGTATAACCTCAAAATCTTACATAAATCCAATGTTGGTTTCAAATATGTATGGTCTCTAGTCATTATTCTATTGTCTTTCATTTTTGATACAGCAATTGCTACCCAAACTTCAAGAGCTCGAAACATGAGAAGCTGGCAAAGAAGGGAAATTTCAGATTCCTAGTGTGCTTCTTTTGACAAACTTAAAGGAATATGAGAGTCCAGAAACCGCGCCCTTGGCAGAGATAGTATTTATGGCTGAAGGATATCATAAATCTCATAGGTTCTTTATTTAAACCCCTCCAGAAAGAAATTGGTTCTCAGAAGGTGGAGGCCAGAGTGAAGACAGGAAAACATTTTTCTGAGAAACATGTGATCAATTTTCTGATGCTTGGAAGCACTTTTATCAATTTATAACCAACTCATGCCCATTGGTAACTACCATGTATATTTATTCTGCTCAGCAAAATCTGATACCGAGGAGTTAGATGAAACTTATTCCAAACCTTCTTGCGAAAGAAATAACAAACAGAAAACGCAGGGGAGTTTTAGACTCAAACCACACCACACACCACACCACAGTACACCAACGTGACCCAACCCAATTCTATAAGAAAACCTACTTGGTGGAAAGACTTCTCAGAAGAGATCTGAGAAAGCAGTTACCCGCTTATTGTTTATTTTTTGAGCTGCAGAGATCGAACATGAAATGATGTTGATGGTAGCTTTCTCAGGAAAAGACTAAGCAATCAAAAGATGGCATTATTTTATTTTGGTACTGGGAACTGAACTCAGGACCTCATGTTTTCCAGGCAGGTACTGTGCCGCTGACCTACATTCCCCAGCCAAAAAAGATGATTTTAAAATACTAAACTAGGAATGTTTTTTACCTTGTGTTTTTCCTCAGCCTGCCTTGCTTGTGATGTGACTGTGGCATTTTCTTGTTCTGTTATTCTCAAAAGTTTTGCAATCTGTGTGGTCTTGGTTGAATTTTATCCCACAAAAAAAATATTGATGTTTAGTTCCTAGTATCTCAGATCAGGACCTTATCTGGAAAAAAAAAATCCCATATTTATAGATACAACTGAATTAAGATGAGATTATTAAGATGGGTCTAATATGGTGCTGGTGAATCTTTTAAAAATTAATACCCAAAGTGCAACCTAAAGCCTACTTATTTATTGCAAAGTGTCAACACTGCAATTAAATTTGAATGCTGAAGTTTTCGTTTAGAAGACAAAATTCATTCATCAACATTTTTTGTCTTAAAAGACCAACCATGCATACCATAGGTTTGCCTCCACTGTGTAGTCTGATAGGACTGGTAGCTTTGTCTAAAAGGGAAACTTAGACATAGAGACATACATGTATAGTACAAATGATGTAAATACACAGAAGAATTCAATCTTATTGAGATAGACAGAGATCGGACTTTTAAAAAAATTTTTTAAATGTATTTTGCTACAGGATCTCTATGCAGCTTGGACTTGTAGTGATCCTCCTGGGCCTACCCAGTGCTGGATTACAGGTGGGTGCCACTACTCCCTGTCTCAATGGTCAGCTTTGTGTGCCTGGGGGCAGGGAAAGGGTGGCACGTAGTGCCAGGAATTGAATATGGGTCTCTGTGCTTGCCTAAGCAGACTCAGTCTGCTGAGCTATCTCGCCAGCCCCAGAAATTGAACTTCTTCTGTTGCCACAAGTTAAGCATTATCAGGGCCACCAGGAGCTAGGAGAGATACATGAAATAGATTCTGTTTCACAGGGCTGAGAGGGTACAGTTGCACCTTGACTTTAGAACTTTTTGATCTCCAGAACTGAGATAATAGACATATCTTTTAAGTTTGTCGGACTCTGTTATGGCAGCCCTAAGAAATTTATATATTAAGTAGCAGTGTTATGGCTTATATTTAAATGTACCCCCAAACAGCACATTGTCATAGGTGGGATGGTTTCAGAGGAGGCTGGATCTAGAGTGGGATTGATTCATGATGCAATGCTAGGCTCTAGGGCTGTAGGATTAAGGGTGTGAGTCCTACCCCCCCCCCCCCCATAAGTAGCTCTTGCACCAAATTTAGGAATTTCCAGTGGTTCCACAAAGCAATCCTTTGTTGGTTCTTGGAGAAACAATTGCTTTTTTCAGAGCTTCTAAAATGCCCTTAGGTCTGTCCTCCCCCCAGGTTTCCTCTGAACAGCTGTAGAGGGAGGGAAAGTAAATGTAGTTCCTGTCAGGAGGATCTGCATTGGCCCAGGAAATCTGAACCGTGTAAGTGAATGAATTGCATGTGAATTGTGATGTAGATTGCTTCCTGTCAGGACCAGTAAAATCTAGGCCTTAAGAGTCCCCCAGATGAAGGAATATTGACAGATCTTAACTATGGGAAGTGTGTTACAATAATAACTGGTTCAAAGCAGAATATTGCTTTCTCCAAAGAAAAGTCTAAGAGGGAGTCAATAACATTAACCTTTCCATCAGCTAGTCCAAGATGAAATACTAGCTCAGACATCGACTAATCAAGATTGTCTTGTCCCTTGTGTTCTCATGTTGGGAAATAACTTAGTTCGGTATCTTTAAGATTTATTCGCCTTGCACTTGCGCTGATCACACTCCTTGAACTGCACTCTGGAGCCAAGAACCGTATTTTTGAAGCTGATCTGGTAATAGGCAGATTGTCTCTCCGTCGTTGGAGTCAATCCAGCCACCTTAAATATTGAAGTGTTTCTTTATGTTTCTCTCGGGACATTTTCATTATGCTGTATTCTTTGTGATCAGCTGAACCTAACCATTGCCTTTGGATATTTCTCTAAGATGGGTAAATACTCTCGGGAAAATTTACTTGAAATGCTAGTATGTATGGCTGATAGAAAATACTTACATGGCTATTTAAGAAATATAATAAATTATGCCTGGAGAAAATATAAAATACAAATATTTCAATACATTCATATTTATACATATATTTCAATTTTAGTTTATATATCTGTAGAGAGGCTTGGAGCTACTTAAATGTTTTGTCTCTTTGTGAGTACTTCATTCCATCATAATCCTTTATCAGATACTGTTAACCACCATCACTACTGCTAGTAATGTTACTACTGCTACTATTGCCAACACTGAGTGGGAATTTACTAAGTAGCACTGTTATGATCTGTATTTGTTAGATGCACCTTCAAAGCCTCATGTGGTCATAGGTGAGGCTTTCTCAGATGTGGGTGCATCTAGAGTGTGTGATGCTGGACTGATTCATGAGGCAATGCTAGGCTTGAGGGCTCTAGGATGAAGGGAGTTCTACCCACCCTACATAGCCTGGGTGAGATAAAAAGGTCAGGAAGATGTTGCTAGGGTCCCTTGCTTGCTTGCTTTTGCTTTCTTCTGTCTACCATGAACTGGTTCTTCTCTGTAATGCCCTTCTGCCAAGCCACTCTGCCAGCCGACTATGGACTGAAATCTCAATGAACTGTGAGCTAAATAAACCCTTTTGCCTTTAACTTTGGGTGTCAAGTATTTTGTCTCAGCAATGAGAAAAGTAACTAAGACACCCATTCAGTGCAATAATTGCTTCATCTACACATTCACCTTTAATCCTTTAATAACCCAATGAGATATCTATCTATAGGCATGTATTTCATGAAGCATGATACAGAAATTCAGAGATATTAAATAATTTGGTCTAAATGCCTAAGGATTAAAAATCCAGATCTTAAAAAAACCTTTTTAAAAATGTATTTGATAAGGGACTCACTACACAGCTCAGACTCGTAGTGATCCAGTATGGCATGTGGTACTGGAGATTGAACCCAGGTCCTTGCACTTGCCTAGCCAGGTGCTTAGACTGCTGAACTATCTCCACAGCTCCCAAATCCAGCTCTTTTTGATCCTGAAGCTTATATTCTTCTTAATTTTGCAAGTCAGTCTTGAGTTTATTGTTGGGAATAAAAATAATATGTTTAGACAAACAAACACCTTGCCCCGAGGGATCAGTTTTATAGTGATAGAGATCAGCACAGAGCAACCCACTCACATACAGCGATAGCATGCCTCAGGGGTGGCAGAGTGGTGCCAATGGAGAAAAGGCATTCTCGACACTAAATGCCCGGCCATCCTTGGTGCACACCTCACGCAGCCAGCCATAGGCAAAGATTGAAAACCTTTTGTGATAGAAGAGCTCATACGGGAAGTGACCAACTAGCCTAGCACTGCAGGAGGTGAGAATATGTAAAATATATAGAACAGGTGAAAGGGTGACAAACTTGGCTGATTAAGAGGAAATCGGGACATAAATAATGCTCTGGGCCACCTTTGGTGAGGACAGAGAATTCCAAGTTAATAAAACAAACTCACATGACTGTTTTAAAACATGGCTGTGAGTGCTTTGACTCTCTTCTCATGGAGAGATAGGCGTCTATGTCTTTCCTTGAGTGTGTTGAGGCTTGTGACAACCTTGCCCTAAGAGTATCATGGAAATAATGCTATATCACTGAGGTTAGCACACAAGGCCAGGCCGTTTCTGGTTTGTCACTCTTGAGGCCCAAGAGTCAGGGTAAGAAGTCCAGCTACTGTGAGATCGCTATATTGGAAAGGACTCATATAGATGCTCTGTCTGGCAGTCGTGAGAAACTCCAGCCTCACAGCTATCTGCAGTTTGCTATAAAATGTCAGACATGTGCTTGAGGCCATCTGCCAGCTGCCTACAGCAAATCGATACAATCAACATTTATCTGTGGTTGAATCACCCAGCTGATCTCAGCCAAAATTCCTGACAGACAGCATCATGAAATATAAGGTGGTCATTGTTTTAAATCATTGAGTTCCAGAGTAATTTGTTCCATAGCATTCTATCAGTAGAACTCATGGATGGAATTCATATTTTATTATTCTCTCCATTGACCTGGTTGAATAATTGCTTGTGGAGTGTTGGGGTGAGGGCTAGAAAGTGGTCCTCTTCATCTCTTCATGGAGATACAGCTGTGGTTCTGCTGACTCACTGGTGGAATTTGGCCAAGTCTTGCAATCTAGGTAATGTTTGGTAATAATATCTGCCCTATCTGCCACCCAGAGAAGGAAGTGTGGCTTTGAGAAAAATTTAATTGTATGTGTACAAGCAATTAAAAAAAATCAAATGCCCCAGAAAAGTATTCTCTGTTTGTTCCTAGGGCTGCATTTATCCCACCACTTAACACCTACCACACTGTCTTTTAATTAGGTAAATGCATTAATAATTTCTCTACTATTTTACCTGTAATAGTGTAAATCTCAGTAGCTGTTTAATAAATATTTGCTGAAAAATAGCTTCATGGAACATCAGTGGAGGCATAGATTTTATGAGGCAGAGTTAAAGAATCACACACCTTAGAAAAAGAGTGTGTGCCTTCCAGACAGAGGTGCGGTGGGTCTGGGTTGAGGTCAATCCGTGTGCGTAGAGCAACCTTCAAGATGGCTGACCTAAGAATTGGTCTAAAAACAAAGCCAAACCAAACCAAAGAAAGGAAATAACTTTATAGAATTAACACTAGGTAAGGAAAGTTTGGAAAAAATTTAGAGACCAATAATTATTTATTTATTATATGGAGGATCAAACTCAGGACCTTATGCTTGCCAGGAAGGAACTTATACCACTGAGCTACCATGCTAGCCTAAAGACCAGTTTTTAAAAGAGATTGTTTGAAGGATAGATGGTGTTAGAGATAATTCATTTCCACTTACCTTAACTTTTTTAATGCACATGATGAAATATCACATATTTGAAATTGACAAGTTTAGTAGAAGTTCAGATGGTATTCTATCATCCAATAGTTGTGGAAGGTGCAATACTTACCAGTTCTGCTTTAAAATGGAAGGAAACTTGGTAGGAAAGAAGGAAAAAAGAAAGAGATTAAGATATGCATCATTTCAATGCAGCATTGTCCAGAAATTTTAGGTTTGATAATAATGTCTGCCCTACTTGCTATGCAGAGAATGGTACCAGTATAACAACTATTTATGCCGCGTTTATATTGCATTAGGTAGAATAGGCATCTAGGGATAAATTAGGGTACACAGGAGGATGTGCATAGTTATATGTAAATAGTACATCACTCTACATAGGAGACGTTGGATTTTACTGTGCACAGGCAGGCTCTGGAACAAATTTAGTTGAGAGATGATTGTTCTTGGCTTCTAGAAAGTTCCCACTAACATGTAATTTCTTTTCTTTTTCTTTTTTTGTGGCTGGCTCAGCCTGCCCTGGGGGTGGGGCTGGTGTGGCATGTGGTGCTGGGGATCGAACCCTGTGCTTTGCCTAAGCTTGCCTAAGCAGGCACTTTAGATTGCTGAATTATCTTGCCAACCCATAAAATGTAAAATTTCTTTATGCCAGAAGAAGGCAGTCGTATGGTGGAAATGGAAGTAAGCTCTAGCAATATAGACCTGAATTTAAAACACCATAATTTCCATTTTGTTGCCCCAGGTGTGTTATTTAAGCTTTCTGAACTCTGGTTACTTTCAGTCATACAATGTCTTCTTGGTTGTAATAGGTGCAGAAAAATGTTGTAAAGTGGTGGGCACCGAGTGGTGGCTAGTCTTCCTGAACCAGCTTGTCAGCTAACCAAAGCTATTATAGAGCAGGTACTTTGGGGAGGAGGAGCCAACCAGAAGGTACAGAAGGGCTAATGAGACAGGCCTGCAAAATGCTGCTGGTGTGGCAGTTCATTCAGAGCAAGGGGCCAATGAGCTTGGGTGCTAAAACTAAAACAAATGAGCTAAAAACTAAATAAGCTCCCTCAAAACCCGAGATCTTTTATTGTCACTAAACTTGACTAAAACTTGACATTGCCTTGTATTATATGTATATGAAAGAAGACCCAGAATAGCAGCAGCATTTGTAAATTTGTCGCCAAATCATGGCTATTTTCTTATTGATTGTAGTGGTTACAGATATTTTAAGGTATCACTCGTACTAATTACTATTGTAAAATTATGATAGGACGTCTGCTACTGCCACTGCTTTTAATGCATCAATAAAATAGCACATGCGTTACTATGCCACCAATTTGCTTCAAAATATTTTGGCAACAGAATTTCAAGAAAATTAGGTCCTTTTGTGATTTTTTTAATGAATTCTGAGGAGTCCATAGGGGGCATGAGACTACCAAAGGAGGCTAAGCACAAAAATTGGACTATCTTTTGACTGAGTCAAGAACCAGCTAGGTAGTGGGGCTACTCAAAGTCTTTGAAGAATGTATCTTCTTTTCTGAGGCTTTTTGATAGTGATAAGATGCTTACCATTCTGGCTTTTTGTATTGAACAAGGGGTAAGGGGGCGATGTATGTATTTCTATTCTTATCCACATCATTTAATTATTTTTCCTTCTTAATTTTCTCACCCAGGGGTGGCTATTTTGGATGTAAAAAGAGAATAGCATTAATGGAGTGCATTACAAAGAGAAAGTTAAAGGTTGCTGTTCTATCTAATCTTGAAGAACCCATCTCTTTCTAATGAGGGAGGGAAATATCAAAGTAGTCCACGGGAACTAGGAGAGAAACCAGTTTATTGGTTTTCCAGAGCAACTGAGCTACTCTGTTTTCTCCAGGGGTCCTACCTGTCTGATTGCCAGGGCAGGTGGCCTGCCACCCACAGCCCCTTCAGCATTTTTCTGGGTCTTGCACGGGTGTTTTATTTTGGTAGAGCTTAAGGTGGGGTAGTGAATCCTAGGAACTGTGGCCCCTCTCAACCACTAGGGTGAGAAAGCAGAGGCGAAGGGCTGGATACAGTCTTGGTGTAAGAAGTTTCACAACCAGCTTGATCTGAAAAGAATAAATTAGATTAGGTACTTCACATTTTTTTTCTCCTTTACTCCACAAAAGAATTTTGAAAGCCTCAGTTGGTATCTAAAAATGTTTTTATCATAACTTCAGATAGTTGCAAAGTATGTACTCCATGACATTCTGAATATCATATCCATGATTAAAATATATTTCATCTAAACATTAGAGATCCAGCTTTAGCTCATTAAGTTTACGGAGAGTGTCCATCATATAAATTAATTGGCAAAGCTAGTTCTTATTGTCAAGCCATTCTGCCAATTTGCATTTCCTTTCTGTCAGAGAAGAAAAATCCGACTTCACTTTTTAATTCAAATAAATGTGTTAGCATTTTGCTTTTGACTTTTAATTCTGAGAAATGAAGGAAAGAAACAAAGGAGAGAAAAGAGGAGGAGGAAGGCTGGTGCAGAGAGAGCTGTCCTGAACTTCCCACTTGTCTTCAATAATTCTTTCTTCTTTCTTTCTTTCTTTCTTTCTTTCTTTCTTTCTTTCTTTCTTTCTTTCTTTCTATACTGGGGATTGAACTCAGGACTTTGTGCTTGCCAGTCAGGTGCTTATTCTACTGAGCTATCTCCCTGGCCCCCTTTAATATTTCTTTCTGAAGCTCCCTTGCTGTCTTACCCCAAGAACTGTCCCTCAGGAGGAGGCCACAGGGGCTTTCGCATTCCAGAAAGTTGAACCTGAGCTAATACTGGGGTGAGTGGGCACTGGTGGTTTTGCTTTTTCACTTGCCAAGCAGGGAAAAGGCAATTGCAGGGAGGAGGAAATTAAGAGGCCCTGTGGCCCCCTCACTGGCAGATGGCTTTCAGGAAAGCCATCATGCTACTGTAGATGGACATGTAGCTGTTGACATCCCCATGTTGTCCCTGCCCTTCCTGCCCATGTATCCCCTGGAGTCCTCATTCCCAGGGGATAGGTAGATGCCCCTGTGCAGAGACCCCTGAGCTGGTCCAACTCCACCCTGCTCCCATTCACCTTGAATCAATGAATTGAGCAGCTGAGGCCCGAGTAGTGTCCCAGACCTGTATCCTTCCCACCACTGCATCCGCCTGTGCTCCAGGTGGCCTCAGCCAGTGACTGGGGATAAACCAAGCGCAGTGGATTAATATTATTATTTTCATTTTATTCAGCATTTTTTTTGTTTCACAAAACATGAATGTCTTGGCTTTTTTTTTTTTCCCCTTCTTCTTCTTCCTTTGAAAATAGCATGGGCTTTGTTCTTCTTGTCCTCCGAGGAAGGAAGGCCACACGGATTCTTATTTCCATGCAGCCCTTGCCAGGCTGCAGTGTGGTGTGCTCAGACACCTCTTCAGAAAGACAGGAGCTGAGCAATGGATGGCTCTCTATCCTGGAGTCCTGAGTTGGCTTGCACACTCCACTGGAGGTGGGGCGGGCACAGCACAAGAGAGGGCTGTTGGGCCCATTGTATCTTCCCCACAGGCTGGAATTTGCATGCAAATTGCTGCATGGTGTTGTCAGGACTCTTCTAAACCTTTCACTCAGATAACTGTGCCCAGCTCAGGAGTTTGCCCTCTGTGCGGTGTCTCTGCTGGGCCAGGAGAGTGAAATTCCTTTTTGAGAAAGGACTTGCCTCAGTTTCAGGTCTAGGAATCACCCCCACGACAAAATACCAATTTTTATCTGTCTGCAGAGTTGTCTGGGTAAATATCAAGAGTGTGAGGGGTGGGGAAGGTGGGGCTGGGTTTTGATCTTGTCTTAATGATTGGAGGAAATGTAGAAGTGCTTTCCCGAGTTCTCACTCTTCCGCACTGACAGAGTGGCGTGCAGGGTGCTCCAGGGCGGAGGAAGAAAGGGGGAGCTGGACAGGAAAGCAATCCCTGCGGGGTGTGCATTCCCTCATGTTCTGCTTGGGGAGCTGTGGATCACTCCTAACTCCTGCAGAGATGCAACATCAGGGGTCACTCCCAGTGTGGCTGGAAGGGAGCTGAGGCTTTTGGGGGGCACACATTCCTTCTTGCACCTCCCTTGTGTTAGTTTCCTTCTTCTTGAGCAAAAGGGAAGTGGGAAAGATGTAAGTAAGTCTTTTATTACTCAGGGTGGCGGGGCTGCCAGAGAGGAGCAAGGCCCCTTGGGGAGGAGACATCTGGGTTGAGGGTGGAGCTTTCATGGGCGGTGTGGTGTCTTAACTGGAGCTGACTGGGGAAGACTTGGTGCCTGAAAAACAAAAGAGGAAGTTCATGGTTAACTCTGGCAAAAAAGCTGGAATCCTGTCTAGGAGCTGCTTATCACTGGTCTTGGGTTCTCCAGCCCCAAGTCAATCTGGGAGCGGCTCCTCATTGGTTTTGGGCTCATGTAGCCCCATGATGACCCAGAGGACTTTGGTGTGGGTGCAGACTCATCACTTTGGGGAGTGAAAATTTGGAGTAAGGGTTCAGTTATTTAGTGCGTGTGTGCGTGCGTGTGTGTGTGTGTGTGTGTGTGTGTGTGTGTGTGTGTAGATTTTCAGTTTTTATTTCATTA
Source organism: Capromys pilorides (assembly GCA_004027915.1). Lineage (NCBI taxonomy): Eukaryota > Metazoa > Chordata > Mammalia > Rodentia > Capromyidae > Capromys > Capromys pilorides. The sequence goes on from PVKN010012809.1 coordinate 16,489, forward strand.
TACTTTTGGTGAGTCTCAGCGGCTAGGCAGCTCTCTTGATGCACGATTGGCACTATTTTTCTACCCTTTGAAGTGGCTCCAAATTGTGACAAATCCAAGAAGAGAGACTACAGAGGCCTTGGTGGGATGGAGCTGAGTGCTGAGGTGCTGACAGGGTTCAGTCGCAGCTCCATTCCACAAACAGGATCCGAGCCACCAGGAACCTAACGGGCTCCAGGCCCTGTGTCCTCTGGGTCAGAAGAAGAGAGGCCTGAATGTGAGTGGTTTTATATTTTGGGAGGAGAACTTGGACCTGAGGAAAGTGGTGTGGGTAAGCAGGAAAAGCTGACAGGGCCTTCATTGCAAGCTCTTAAAAAGAAAAGACAGTCTATATGTGAAGTGATGTCAGGCAGGAATAAAAATAAATTCAATTCAAATATGAACCTTTATAATATTAATACTTATAAAGTACCCATGGGGGACAGAAAGTAGGCTACTAGGTGCCTTTTAATGTAAGGTTTAAGTTTTACTCATTTTGACTTTTCGTATGTTGTTTCATTTGATCTGGTGGTTTGGCCCTTTTTATGTAATCTTGTAATGGAATCTTGGTAAGAAGACGGATAGCATTAGTGCAAGTCAGGCTTGGATTGAAAGAATTAAGTGGCCTTGAGTGATAACAGAAAAAGACAGGGCAATTTGGCAAAGGAACAATCCAGCAAAGACTGGTGGTGGCTTTAGGGTGAGAGGTGGCAGTTGAACATTGGTGACAGTCACCAATCTGCAGGTGACAATCAAGGGCGTGTCACACTTGACTCACAATTTTTTGTGTGTTCTTTTGAGACAAGGCTTTGCTATGTAGTTCAGGCTGGGCTAGAACTCACTTTGTAGCCCAGGCTAGCCTCAAACTCAAAGTAATCCTCCTGCCTCAGTTTCCTAAGTATTAGGATTACAGGTGTGTACCACCACAATCTGGCCTTGACTTGCAGTTTTAAAACATGTCAGAATTGCTCATTACATTTAAAAACTCGTACACTTCACAATGAAGTTTTGGGTGCTGAGTTCTTTAGGAAAATCGGAGGAGCTAGAATCCGGTGTGTTAATAATTCAGCTGGAGGGCTGGGTGTCTGGCTCCTGAGGAGAGGCGCGCTACAGCTTGCATGGCCTCCCGTTGGCTCCACTCCTGGCCACCTCGCACACTTGCTCTGTCTGTGTGGATGCCCTGCGTGTTTGCGCTGGGCTCAGCCTTGGGCTGGCTTGAAGAGCCGGCTTGCCCACTGCCTGGCTTCCGGGGGGCTGCTGGGCTGGGCCAGTGCTCTCACTGGCCCCTTCAGTCCTCTGCAAGTGTAAGCAAACAGGGCTCCTGGGCCCTGGAAGGCAGCAGAAGCAGTACAGCTGCGCTCACCTCCCAGGGCCCTTCTCCAGGGACAGCGCCATAAAGCTTCATTCCAGAAGTGTCCTCCCGGGCTCCAGAGGAAAGAAACAGCACCCTTACTCCCCAAGCCACAAGACACAGGAAGAACTTGCACGAACAGGCCCTACTAAGCTCCCCACTGCTCGTCCCGTGAGATTATGCATTCTGTGTCCTGTCGCATCTGCCACGACTCTCTGCTCTCTTCCCCATACCTAAGCATAAAAAATACACAGCCTCCCCATTTTCTCTGACTCTTCATTTCTTAGTAAGACCCCGGTGTAAAGTAAATCTGTTGTTTTTTTCTTATTACCCATCCTATGCCTGCCTTAGCCTAGTGATGGGTAAGAAAAGAATATGTCTTCCCTACCATTCCTTGTCACTGGTCTATCAGGAAATTTAGGAAAATGAGTCATGATGGCGTGCAGGGCCCATACTGATGGCAGTTACAAGCTCTGATGAACATGTTAAAATTGGAAATTGGAAATGGTACTCGATGCGAAAAACTTTGTCTACCTTAAGCACTAGTTGCTGAAATCATAATTTTTATAACTAAATGTATTAATAAAGCTGGGAACTGAGTCATCTTTCTGCACTGTTACTTATTTGTTTTGAGATAGGGTCTCACTATGTTGGTTAGGGTGGTCTTGAATTCTTGGGCTCAAGGAATTCTCCTACCTCAGCCTCCCAAGTAGCTGTGACTATGGGGTTGCTTACTGTACTCAGCTGTCCTGCACTGTACGTAGTCCTAGAGGTGCTTGTCAGTTATGCAGTATTTGGAAAAGGATACATTTAAGATAAGCTTCTTGGCTTTTACGTCGTCGGGAGTCTTGCTTGATTCCTTCTGTGCTGCATGCGTGGCTTTGCGTAGGTGGTATCGAAGCGGGAAATGGTGGGCGCGGGAGGAGATTCGAGCCTCACTCAGTGCTGGGAATGTGGGACCCAAATTTGAGCCCAGAATGCTGTTGAGAAGTTGCATATAAAGCACAGGCATGTGCTTTTCGCTGCAGTCTGGGGAGGCTTGGGGTGCCCCACGCGGCTGGCCGGCGACCCGAAGTTTACTGTCAGCAGGAGAGCTACGCTTACATTTAGGGCTTTGGCGTGAGAGCTGTGTGTGAAAATTCCAAAGCATCCACCGGAAGCTTTAGTGGGAAGATACGTACCCAAAACTTGACAGTCACACCAGTGCCTTGGGCGTTGATGCAGTGAAGCTGTAGATGTCACTGGCCAGCTGCTTCTTTTTAACATAATGATGAGCATTACCACGCTCCCAGAAGCCACCTTGGTGGGAGTTGCCTAAACTGAGTCCATGTCTGTGAGGAGAGGTCTAGTGCCATAGTTATTTTTCTGTTGCATGAAAAGCTGTCGGATGAGAACAACCAGCAAAACCTGAAGAAAACAACTGAAAATTGGGATTGTATTGATTTTCTTGGTATTGGGAGATTAGCATTACAGACCCTAGACAAGTAGTTTATAGATCATAAAATAGCATGAGTTTCTTTAAATGGGGAGTTCTTAAAGGCCTTTGTGGGGAATGACCGGATCTCAGAATTGCCCAGCCTGGGCTCAAACTTCCATCCTCTTGTCACAGCCTCTCAGTGTAGGGTTCGCTAACAAACCTTTAATCATTTATTTGCTTTCAAGAATTCCAATTAAAATTCAAAGTTTCTACCAAATGGTCCACTTTGGTCACTCAATGATAAAGCTATGGCTACATTAGTCATGGAATATTGAGCCCTAGTATAAAAGCTGCTGTGTTTGAATGGATTTAATACATGAAATTTTTATAAAAAAAAGGATATGCATCTTAGACTGCACACATATGGTGTGTAAAATGTGAAACTCACTTCTACCTGTGTTGCGTACTGAGACATTTTATTCTCATGTTCATGGGCTTATGAATTCCATGATATGTCATTGTTGTGTAAATGAACATACTTCTATACCTTGGCAAAATGAAGTGGGTTAGCCCGACCTCACAGCAGGGGCCTTGGAAGGTGGGAGTTCCCTTATGATGAGATAGCAGGCATTGTAGCACTCAGCCTAGCCTATTGGAGACATCTGAATTCAACCTTGTCCTTGCAGTTTACCAACTGCTCATCTCAGGGATGTCACCTAATCTCTCTAGGGCGATCTCTAAACTGAAGGTAATAATAAGTTGAACTGTTGTGAGGATTAAAGGACAAATCCAGAAAGCACACGGCTCAGTGCACAGGACTGCTCTCAGTAAATGGTGACTTTCGTGATAATGGTGATGGTGTGTAAGTGCTGTTCCCGAAACCATTTATGGAAGCTCCTGATTCTCTGGGTCAAGCTAATTATGAACCTGCCAAGCAGCGTAGCATCTGGATACAGCCGCAGGCAAAATGCGCAGACACAATTGCTTCCATAGCATTCTCTCGCAACACCATCTCACCTTGGCAAAGCATCCAGCAAACTTGCGCTTACTGAAGAACCCCAGTGGATAAGAGGAAGGAGAGGAAAAGCGAAAATGATGGCAGCACCAGGGAGAGTGTTGGGGAGGGAGCTCCTTCTCAGTGTGCAGCCGGGAAGGAAATTACCTGGAGGCA
>PVKN010012810.1:0-20436 GCA_004027915.1 Capromys pilorides
ATTATACTAAATGGGCAAAATTGAATGCCTCACTTTAAAATCAGGAACAAGACAAAGATTTCCACTGTCTCTACTCCTATTCAATATAGTTCTTGAACTATTAGCTAGAGCAGTTAGATGAGAGAGGGAAATAAAACTGCATAGTGAGACCCTGTACCAAATAAATAGATAAATAAATGATAAAAAGAAATAAAATGATAAGTAAATATATGAAAAATATTCATCATCATTGGTCATTTGAGAACTGCAAAATAAAACAACATTCAGATTCTATCTTACCCCAGAAAGAATGGCTAAGACTGAAAAATCAGTCAATAAATGCTGGAGAGGTTGTTTAGAAAAAGGAACGCTTCTCCACTATACTATCCTGGGAGTATAGACTGCCACAACCACTATGGAATCATTGTAAAGATATCATAAAAAGCTAGGACTGGAGGTCTCATTCAACCTAGCTATTCCTCTCCTTGATATTTTTCCAGAAGAACTGAAAATATCATACCATGGCGATATATGTATGCCCATGTTTATAGCACCATAATTTGCCATAGCTAAATCTTGGAAACAACCAAGATACCCATCAACTGAGGAAAGGATAAAGAAGATTGTTTCTCCTCTTTCCTCTTCGCAACTTCTTATGTATTTATTTCTTCTTCCAATTTTGCATACATATATCTGGTAATATGAACAACTAGTAGTAAGACAACAATAAGTTACAACAAATACTATAAAATTTATATTATTTTGTTAAGTGAAATTCTTGTAGCTTTTCTGTTTTAATACTATTTTGTACTCTAGTTAAAGATATTTGTAAAAAACCAATTTTACCTATTTTTGTTTAATTTTTAATATTGAAAATTTGAATTTTGGATGAAAATTTTTCTATCACTAGTTTGTATTTTGTTCTTTCTGTGCACTGTGCACATTCTGTGAGCTGTGACATGGTGATTTACTGATAATAAAAATTAGCTTACTTCTAACATTTATTTTTTACTATAACTGCTCCCAAACAGAAAAAAATAATTTTACAAGATGAGGCTGGGAAAATAGCTCAGCTGTTTAAGAGCCTTCCTGGAAAGTGCAAGGACCCATGTTTGATCCCCTGTACCATGTGCTATGCTGGCCCTGGAACCTCAGGTGCACTGTTCAGGCCACTGAAAATGGGCGTTGTGGTGCATGCCTGTGATCCCAGCCCTGGGGAAGCAGAGACAGGAGATCATGATGAGTCTGAGCTGTGTAGTGAGACCCTGTACCAAATAAATAAAATTATAAAAAACTGCACAAGAAAAAGTTGTGAGAACAGTTGTGAAAAATGCTAATATATTATATAACTCATAGTGGTTTCCAAGAGCTCTCCTAATGTGTACAAATAATACCAATAAAAAGAGAGACTCAGAAGATTCACTTTCAGCAAAGTTAGTGCTTTGGCAATTTACTTTTCATGAATCTGTTCTATCTTCTCGTATCCTGAATTCAGATGTCTGTTCATGTCATCATCAGCTAAGGGCAGAATCTTCCTGCACCTGAGATAAGGCTCATCTGCTTGCTGCATCATTTGATCCAAGAGGAATAAGCAACTCTGAATACAGTAGCAACTTGAGGTGTAGGTATGCATGCTTAAATCTCATTAATTTAAGCACAAGCAGAAACACCAGTATAACTCAGGCTTTACAAAACTATATAATGGAATGTTGGAAATATCTTCAGTATAGCGTTTGAGATGGGACTTGGGTCTGCCTACATTAGGAATATTTAGAAACATAAATTGTAGAACTAGATGGATTCCAACGCTCTTCCTCTGGAAATGTAAATCAATTTCTGAGTCTTTTGTATCTGCAGTATTAAGGTAACAGTAATACCAAACTCATTCTGTGGAGAGGATCTAGAAAATGTCAGTGAAGTAGGCAGAACAATGGCCCCAAACCTTGGGAGCTGGGGTTATGTGAAGTTGCTACTCAGCTGACTCTGAGAGGAAGAGATTATCCAGATTATCTGGATGATCCCATTGTTATCCCAAAGAACTTTAAGTAAGCAGGAAGAGGTCATAGAGTCAAAATTAGAGTATTATCATATGAAAAAGACTTGATTGGTCATTGATATCTGTGAAGATAAAAGGATACACTGAACCAAAGTATACAAGTGGCTAGAAGCCGGAAAAGGCATGAAATTAGATTTGCCTCTAGAACTTCCAGAAAAAATAAAACAAACAAAAACACCTTGCATTTTGGCCTATGAAGACCCATTTCAGATTCTTTACCTCTCAATCTGTAAGATAATAAATGTGTGCTTGAAGCTGCTTAATTTGAGATAATTTGTTGCAGCAGTAGTAGGAAATAAAGTTCTGGGACTGAAAAGTGTGGTGCTCTTGTAACAAATTTCTAAAACTGATCATAGCTTTGGAATTGTACAGTGCACAGAAGCTGGGAGAAGTTTGAAGATCGTGATATAAAAATAGCTGTGATGTACAATACTTTTATTGCTTTTTATGCCTCAAAAAAGAGTAAGCCACACAAGAGAAGAAAGGTAAATATATAAAGTTCTCAACACCTAAATTGCCATCAAAAGATCTATTAGGAGAAATATGGATGTGGAGGGTACTGCCAATGATGGCTCAGATGTAAATGAATAACATGTTATTGGGGAAAAAATCTTATTTCATATTGGCAGGATAAATATATAATTTGTATCCTATAGTTATGGGGAAAGCAAAGATCATAAGAGATAAATATTGATATTTAGCCATAGGTATTTCCCAGTAAAGTGTTGAAGGCACAGATTATTGTTGTTTAGGATAAAATGTGAACATTTACAAATTACTTCTTATAAAAAAATAAGAAGAGAGAATCTGAAGAGTTTTTAAGTAAAAAAGAATCAGGACTTACTGAATTCTTAGCCTATGTATATTGTAAATGATGCTAAAATTGGAAGATGCACTTTTTGAAAGAAGGCTTGGACAAGGCTGCACAACTACCTCAGGTGCATGAAAAGTTCAGAGTATTCAGTCACAGAGAGGATTATTTGAAGAATTAGTTCTATAATTCATGGGTCTGCTTAGGCTTTGGAAAAATCTGAAGAAGAGCCTATTTAGTCAAGTAGGTCCCCTATAATCTACATGGAAGACACACATAGACTATAAGGAATACTACTGAGATATAAAGAATGACAAATTTTAGGCATTTGTGGAAAATGGATTCACATGGAAAACATAACCTTGAGTGAAATAAATCAGACATAAGTCCTTGAATAACAGATAAGTGTTCCTTATGTAAGGGGAAGAATAAAGAAAATGATAAAAGATGGACAGAAAGAGACCAGGGGACAGATCTTGCCCAATAGGAAAATGGCCCAAGGTGATGATAAACTGCGTGGATTACACATGTACAAAGACAACATAAACAAAATAAAATAAAAATAAAACAAAATAAATGTTTGTCCCTCCTAGCTTTTACTGAAGTGAACAGAGGAAATAAAGTGAAAGTTTTCTGAGTCTCTGATGTTTTACAAACAGCAAACAGCTTAATACAAATACTAAGGCGGAAATATATGGTACTTTTGGTAGACACAGGAGAATAACACTCAAGTGGAGCCTTGTGACCCCAGAGGGCACGACCTTGAGTCAGACTATTCCTAAGCTCTCACCTAAATTGAGTTTCCTTGGCTGTATTTCAAAACTTCTTTGGGCTGGGAAATGTTTTCTTCTATTAACTTTCTTGTTAGATTGTAGCATCTATAACTGGTGTTCTGTGTCTGTTTTACCATTGCAGTTTTGGACCAGATAACTTGTATTTTTGAGTTTCAAAGGCTCATGATAGAGAGGAATTGTGCCTCTGCATATTCCATACTTGACATGTAACTCACACCTGATTTAGTAAATTGTCAGCATTGTTTGGTTTCAGGCTTTCACCTCTTACAGTGTTGTAATTTCACTTTGGGCCATAAGAGGATCTTGGTTCAAGCTGTAGAACGTGAAAGAAGGAGACATGCGGCATTCTCCCTGAATGTATCCTTTGGTATATAAAATATGAATGTTGCCTGGGTGACTTGGGAAGAGACTTTTGCCATTGTATCTGTTTTGTTTGTGTATTTAGATAACAACAGAAGAAAGTGTGCAAGCAGAGTGATAACTTTAACTATTTTCTTTAATACTCACAATTATGAAAATGTGTCTCAAGATCCAAGGTAATATTACCCCAGAGTGAAGTACCAAGAAAGTATAATGGGGCTCCTGATGATAATTCATTTCCAGAGTAAGGGAAACCCAGACAGCAGGATCATCCCCATAGCTGTGCAAGACGTTGTGCTCAGGTGGGTTGGAAAATGCATTGTCCAGGAGAAAATCAAACTTCAGACCTTGAGAGTAGCAGGAGTAGCAAATTTGGTGCAAGTAACAGGTGAATTAATAGTTGTTGAATCCTGTGATCAGAAGAAAGTTTCCAGATTGTACTGGGAATGTGGAAATCACTAAAAGCAAGTATTTGTGCATCAGTAAGTACCTCCTGGTATTGTTGGATATTTGACATGATTGAGATGCCCAGAGAATGAGTGGGCTTGCCTGCTGCACTGAATAGAAATGTACTCTAGGGTTATCATTGCAGAACGGCATTATTTATTTCCCAGAGTAGTATGGTAGGATGTGACTGTTCCAATATGATCATGATTATCCCTCCAACATTGTGATCATCAATAATTACCCTTCTTATTGCTCCATGAAAAAAACATGTGTTTGCATTATTTTACTGAGGCATTATGGAATATTGACATTTTAAAAATGTTACACAATAAAGACAAAATATAGTATCTTATTACAATAGAGTGGCTGTTTTTATATTGCTTCATTAGGCCTATATGTAATACTTCACATCTCATTTTAAAAGCTATTTCTCCATATGTGTCCAGAAGGACTGAGGAATATACTGTAATAAGTCCCATAATTTCTCTTAAAATCATAGCTTCAGGTTATAGTCACCTTCTCTACACATGGTGTTCCTAGAGATCCTTCTTTGTGTTACATCAAATGACAGAGGTGCCACCTACGCGTGGAGTCTGTAGCACGGCACAGCTGCCGCAGCTGCTTGCCATTCAGCATCACACATCACCCTTTCATCACATCAGCACTGATACTTCCCCATGGTTGTTTATTTCTGGCTATACTCCAAATTTGTATAATGATGAAATAATGGGATTTCGGTCTACCCTACCATTTCCAAGGCTTTAAGCCCACTTATTTTGCTGCACATGATCTGGATTGGGACTAGTTTCTAAATTTATTTCTCATGGATTCATGCCATATATCAAAGACTCTAGTCCTACAAAGAACCACAGCAGGAGAAGTACATGGGGGATGTGGTGGATTTATTGTTAGTTCTTTTGCACTTGGGTTGCTAGGCACCGCCCCCCCAAACCCCACCCAGCATGTTCCAAAATAGAGTGGGTATGCATTCCAGACTTGAGAATGACACTTTGGGGAAGGGGGGCTGGGGAATTAAGCCTAAGCCCTCAGAGATCCAGTGGTTACATATTTTGTTTCAGGCAAAAAGGATGTTGATAAATTAGAGAAACTATAATAACAGTGATGATAAAACAACCATTCTTGCTTTTACTGAGTAAATTCTAACTATTTTGTACATGTTATCTCATTTATCCCACCCATTACCATCTAAGGATGTATTTGTGTGAATCTCATTTTAAAAGTGACAGAATCAAAGCTCAGAGAAGACATACTTGTTTGACAGCACACTGTATGTATTGGAAATAGAATTCAAATCTAGCCAAAATGACTTTAAAACCTGCCCTCTTAACTTCCACACATGTGGTCTCCTCCTTCTTGGTAAGCCTATATTACATTTGCTGGTGATATTTCATTCAACTTATTAGGCAGTCATTTGGAATTGCAAAGAGATTAGCCACTCTTCTTGCAAAATAGCAGATTCTATTTTTGTGATTTCCAGGGAGCCCATAGGCACAAACTAAAGTGGTGACCTTGAAGTCTGCAGAGTCACAGAGAAATGGAACACCTAGGCCAAGCAGTAGTGATTTCATAGCAAGCAGATAGGAGTGGGACTTAGCAAGAGTACTAAATCAACTGTGTCTAACATTTAGGGGGAAAGAAGAAACCTTGCAGGGCTAAAGTCTGGTTATGGTTCAAGTGTGTCCCGCAAAGATTTATGCACTTAATTCTTGTCTTCTAGTGTGGTGGTATTCAGATGGTATGGCATTTAGGAAGTGGAGTCCAGGGAAAGGTCACAGGTATACCCCCTTTAGAGGGGATTAGTGAAGGTCTTGTGGTGCTGGATTAGTTCACTTAAAAAAATGGGTGGTTGGAAAAATAGCTGGCCTGGCTCTTCTTTGGTTTCTTACTTCCTCTCATACCATGTCACTTCCTCTGTGTTTGCACACACGATGTGATGCTGTCCACCATGAGGAGTTTACCCAAGCCAATCAAATATTGGCGCCATGCTCTTTAACCCTGAACTAAATAAACTGTTCTTGTAAAGCATCCCACTGTTATGTGTTAGAGCTAAAGAGGTGGTCCACTTGAGCTGTGTTCTTGAAGTGATATCCATGTCTCTCCCCTACTCCTCTGTTTGCTCGCTAGTTACTGTAAAGTGATCAGCTTTCCTCCACTAGCCTCATCCTCCTTGCCCTTTCAGCCTGGAGCTAACTGACTATGGACTGAAAATATAAGCCAAATTACATCTCCCCTTTTTATGTTGTGGGTTTTGGGTATTGTGCCTCAGTGGTGAGAAGGTGACTGAGACATGGACTTAAGATATTTTGTCGTAGCAACAGAATGCAGACTCTCTATGAACTGCCCAGGGTTCCTGTTTGGGGGAAGTGATAGGCTTCCAACAAAACTAAAACAGTTATTACCATATTCTGATTGGAGTAAGAGGATCATATTGGGTTGAGAATTATAAACCCTTTAGGAATCTGATAAAACCAATAGACTTTTCTCAAGAAATGTACATGTGTGGTCACGCCAGGTTCCTTTCAAGTCTAGATGGTTTAAATTACAGACATTGAAATATAAAAAGCTGAGATAGGAGTTAAACTCATACTAAGTAAAAATAATCCTACTGGGCCTTAGCCTGTTTAGTGCTGGACAGCAGCATTTCTGAAAGAAAATAGAGGCATCATTCTTGACTTTGAACTTGTAGTACCATGACATCAGTGTGAGGAAAACTTCTGATTACAGTTCCCAACACTTCTCACGAAGATTCTTAATACTGCTATTACACATAGAGTCTCTTTTTCACTCAAATAAAAATTAACCTAAAGGACTGCTGCTAATGAATTTTGCAGGTAGGAAAGAACTGATCCTAAGACAGGGAGACCATCTGGGTGAATCTGCCTGCATGATATGAGCCCTTTACTAGAAAGTACTTTCTCCATCTGGTGAGAGAAGTTAGACACTTGAAGGATGAGAAAGACAAATGTCTTGTTGCTGCTTCAGTAAGGGAAGAAGCAACATGGAAAGAATGTGTGCTGTAAGTGGTGTTGGGCTAATAGCCAGAAAGAGAAATGGACCTTAGTGCTACCAGTGGAAGGAACAGAATCTGATAGCAAAAATGACAATTGAAGTTTTTTCTATGGAATTCACCATCCCACCTTAGTTTCAACATTGTGATACTCTGGACAGTGACCCATCATACTGTACAAGACCTCTGGTTTGCAGAATCACGAGCTAATGCATGGGTGGTGCTTTAACCTATTAAGTTCATATCAGTTTGTTGTGAAGAAAAATAATTAATATACCACTTCCTCATGGTAGCAAAACCCAAAAATTTCCCATTGTAACAATCATCAAAAGAGAGAAAATTAATTTTCTTTTTTGATTGTATAGATACATGATAGGCATAATATTTAGAAAATTTTTCGTACATTTATATAACCAAGTTAAAACAGCTGGCTTGAATTTGTCAACTATGCAGAGTCTTTCTCTGAGAACTCTTAGAATTTAAAATACGGTGTGTAAATATTGATTATCCATTCTCTTTTTCTTAGCAGATATTGTAAAGCCATTTTTAATTTTAAGCATGTATTCTATGTTTTTATTGCCTCTTTTTTAAACTAAAATTATTAAGGTAGCCCTACAACATAGCATAACACTTTGTCTAAGTAACCTCACAGAAAGAATGCCACACCCACACCCACAGGATTGGACTTGAGTCATGGAGCCTAGATCATAGCTCACATTCTGCTTCCATTTGCCATGAGTAAGACACTCAATCCTCTCAGCGTCAGTGTACATATAGCAAGTAAGGAGTTGGCTTAATGATTTGATCCCTGATGTCTCATGCTACAGTTTGAGTATATGTATCCTTCCAAAATTCATATGTTAAACCCCAATCATGAAGATGTTTATATTATAGAAGTTGAGCCTTTGGGCCGTGGTTAGGCTATGACTTCAAGAATGGTATTGGTACCCAGATAAAAGAAGCTTCAGAGCATGCTTAACTCATTTTGCTGCACTACATTCTGCTAAGGGAGGATGTAGCAACATAGCATTACTTGTGAAGCATAAAGCATCAGACTCGCACCTGACTGAACTGGCTTGCATTATGACATTGGACTTTCCAGAGTCTAGACGAATAAGAAATACATTTCTATAATTTATAAAATACCTAGTCTAAGATATTTTGTTGTAGCAACCAAAGCATATCAAGACATCCACCTAATGGCAATATTTTAGGATTATACAGGGCCGGCGAGATGGCTCAGCAGTCTAAAGCGCCTGCTTAGTCAACTGCAGGAACTGTGATTTGATCCGTGGCACCACATGCTGTGCCAGCCCCACCCCCAAGGCCAGTGGAGCCAGCCATAATATATATATATATATATATATATATAATATGCATATTAATATTATATAATACTAATGATTATATTAATATATTATATTATATATTATATACATAGTATATATGCAATATATATTACATATCCAGGACAGGTTATAATCTAGAATTCAAAAAGCCAGTAATATTCAACAAATATCCAACTTACAATTTCTATGAAGTTAATACACATCCTGGCATGTTTCAAATTCTTCAAACTTGTCTACCCCAGAATTTGCATGCATTTAAGATTCATGTTCTTCTTTTCCTCTAGCCCCTCTGTCAGAGGAATCACTGAACTTTCTTCCCATCCTAGATCCGTTTCTTCATAGTACAAGCCAATAGCTGCCATTACCATAGCCGATGCATCTTTTCAGAGTATATGTGCTACACTTTTTAAGTAATAGAAACATTGTTCTTTCTTGGTAGGGAAATCTTGTGGGGTGTGCTACCTCTACCTATTTCGCTTTTTGTCAAATTTAGAGAAGAAATTAAAATCAATATACAATTTAATTAAAACAGTAAATTTATTTCATTTATCTTAAGATTGTGACACCTTTAATTCTTGCAATGTGACTAAGATGCAAACAGATATGTTGCACAGAAATGCAAAGTCTTTAATCAATGCAACAAATATTTCCAGACTCCCCAGCATTATAAAATTCATTAGTTATCCAGCTATAATATAGTATGGAACAAACTGGATTAAACACATTAGTGAAAAAAATCTGTCTTTTAATTATTGCTGGAAGTTCTCAGAATTAAAACAATTCTTCTTACTCTAGCTCAGAGTTGGAAACCAAATATTGCATGCTAAGCTGTTAAAGTTTACAGAACATATTCTATAAGGGTAGGAAAGCTTTCAAGCATAAAAGGGAATATTATCTGGCACCAGAAACAAAAATAAATAAATAAAGCTAACTCTTTAATTCTATTCTTAACAGTCCCAAGCTGCTGCACATATAGAAAATTATGCTGCTCTAAAAGCAATAATGAATTCAAAGGCATCTCATGCTCCAAAAATCTACTTCCAGAGCTAGTACAGCATTCTAGCAAAAAAGACCTATTAATCCCCATATCGACTTGCTTCTTGTGGTACTTCTTTGGAGCTATTGTAAGTGCACAGTGAAGCATTTAAATATTTTAGGTAAATAAATAAAGGAGGGCTGGGTATGGAGCAGTGTCAAAGATCTTTACTATTTGGTAGCGCTAAATGTGTGTGACAGCTTGGTTAGCCACTGAAAAATCACTCTAATGATATACTCCCTAGAAATGTCCCCAGTTGCCTCAGGAAAAAAAATCAACTAGAAAAACCTCAGTGTTCCATGCCACCATGAAAAAAGGGAGTCTACCACTGAAAGGCATATGTAAGATTATGTGAAAATGTTCAGAAATGAGGAAAGTTTTTCAAGCAGCATCAAAGACTGAGGTAGAGGAACTTAATACTGCTACAGGAAGAAGGCAAAAATAGAAGACCTTATCCATTTTTCCATTCAACATATGCACCAAGTCTTACTGTTTACCAGGTGGTAAATGAATAAGACACAGTCTTTGGAAACTTTGTAGTGGTGTTAGACAACACCTCACATTGATGTGGTAAGAGAAGAAAAATGAAAGAGAAACTACACTGGGTTATACCAAAGAAATACCAAGATGGACTACACTTTTGAACAGGATCTCACTATGAGACGAAGTTCAAAAGCTGTGTGATGCCTCAATGCATGAACTCAATTCTCTCCACAGTTCTAATCTCAAGCCAAACTGGATGAGAACTGAGTTAAGTTTCCCATATGGTCAACATTGAACTGTACCATTAGATTTGATTCTGTCCAATTTACAAACAGAATCATGGAAAGAATCAAGTTGGTGAATCAAGGTACAACTTTATGAAGAAAAGAGAAGAAAATACCAGGTTGGGTACCATTGTACTAGGACCTTTTGGCCTCATTATAAGCCATAAGAATATGGATAGACAAAGCTTAAAGATGAGAATAGGTCATCCTTGGTACATGAAGGCCAAAGAATGGGAAGGTGTTGTGGCCTGTGTGGATCCCTGGGTTTTCTTTTCCTGCAGGTTTAGATTGCCTCTGAGGTATAAGTTTTGTGAAGACCTGGTTCCTTGGCCCTTTGGCACTGCACTCCAATTTCTCAGCATGCATAGCAATCACATAAACTAAGTCACAGCAATTACTCAAAATACTTGTACATTTAGGTTGAATATGTTCCTAATGATAAGAGGACGATTGCTAGTTGTACTGACATAGTGTGAACCCTGATGGCATGTTTTGTATGGATATTCCCAGAAGCTGGTTCTGAGTAACTGTTTATAATTTTCATTTGATTAATTAAAGGGACATGCTAGAGACTTTTTCCCTGATTTGCTTTAAAAACTATTGGCTTCAAATCTTTTTTCTCAATGAACTAAGAGAAGAAATGCTTGTAGCCACTAGTAAGATACCATGTCTACATCTTGTGCTCTGAATAACTATTATTAAGACAACAATATGCAGTGTATTAACTATTATAACTATCCTACTAACCTGTTTTGCAACTATTTGATTGCTATTTTATCTTTTTTTCTCATTAGAATGAATAAAAAAAAGAAATTAAAAAAAGAAACCATGAAAAACAAAACAAAACTCTAGTGACTAATTTTGATGGGGTGCTATAGTGTAAGAAGCAAAATGGAAACAAAAAACAGCAATGGAAGAAAGCAAAAGAGAAAAGGAACTGTATAAAGATGGAGAACAAATGGAGAAGATTTAGTTGTGTGTGTGTGTGTGTGTGTGTGTGTGTGTGTATGTATGTATGTATGTATGTATTTATTTATTTATTTATTTCATGGCACCGAGGATTGAACACAGGACCCTGCACTTGCCAGCCAAGCGCTTATTCTACTGAGCTATCCTCCTGGCCCCTTAGTAGTAAATTTATTTCTTATTGATTTTAATATAAGATTACTTGGACTTTAAGCTTAAAATTACTTTGATTTGATTTTATGTCTTTCTTATTCATATAGCTACTCCAAATAAGAGATTTTATGAAGTAGGTGATGGAAGATTTTTGTTTTCTTACAATCTGGATTCCCTGATGGACTCTGGGAAAACCAATGAGTACCTCACAGGTACAATAGTTGGTGTGATTTGTTTCAGGGGCATGATTTGAAGGTTTCCTGAAACTTTTCTTTAGCTTTGTCAATCCTTGCTTGTGCGAGCACTTTACCTATCTGAGTATTAGTTGATTAGGAGGGTTGGTTTTCACGATCACCCAGAGTTCTAGAATTGTCTGATTCTCAGTTCTGGGCAACTAAGCATCACTGATATCCTTCTGTTTTATATTAATTATGAACCTTTGTCTAGGTAGTCATTTCTTGCAGGTCTCAACAGCATTTTTGTTGCCACAATACAATACTGAACAAACTTAATCCATGGCAGATTTGGAGGATTTATTTTTCATGAAGCTTGTGTAGGTCTGTAGGTATCATCTAGTCAAAATGAAAGTAAAAGGTTGTGGGGATATATATTTTTTGCACAGGGATTCTTTGACATGGCTCAGCAATCACCCAATGAACTGGAACTTGCTTTGTTCAGAATTTGAAATACTTGCAGTTTAATATTCTAAGCCCTCAAATGAAAGCCAGGGTGGAAGGCATGCTCAGACAAAAAACCCTAGGCAGTGTGAGCAGGAATGTGAGGGAGAGCAGTCCAAGGACAACTTCAAATGTAGATGTTTAGGGGATTAGCATCCCAGGGAAAATCTTTTTCATGATTTTTATTTTTGAATAGCAGTAATAATAATAAAATCTTTAAAATTACATTGTGGCTATTTTTTGTACTTCAGAGGAAAACAAAGGGTGACAATTATGAATAGGTACACACAGGATCCTTCAGGGCAGATTCCAGGAGTTTAGCACAGTTCAGGAAGATCTTGAGCTTGCAATTAATTATTTAGAAAATGCTCTCCGCGCTGCTAAGTAAGCACATAATGTTCTGCGGCACAGGAATTAGTTAGAAGCCTCAGCCCTGAAGCACAGGTGTCAGACAGGACTTGCATTTCTAACCACAAAATGAAGAGATTCCCAAGAGAGGTACTCCAGCTTTGTAGCATGACCCTCTCATAAGGATCTTAACCTGAGGGATGGGAAGATGGTTGGGTTTTTTAAACTAATGAGAAAATGCTGACTAAAAAAATTGATTAACAGGCTCAAGTGGAGGGAAAAACATGACTATGAGCTGAAATTTCTCACTTTCTCAAGAGCAAATCATTATAAAGACGAACAACATTGTGCTAGGGTTTTGGGAATGCTCTTCCTGGGAGGGGGCATAGTCATCAAAGCAAGTCAGACTTTCCAGGTGATCGTGAACACTGACTGAGCACTGAGACCAGCTCCAAACATGGTCACATGGAGCTGAGGAAGGAGCAGGCACCTCCCTTACAGTCTGAGGCTCTTAATTTAGATGCTGTCTCTAATATTGACCTATGGCTGACAGTGGTCTAGTCATATAGCTTGAGATTTCATTCTCTTTCTTTCGGAATTGAGGATTTAGTAACTGCCAGAAATCTTATCAAGGATGTGCACCAATTTTCACTTACCTCTATAAACAAACCTAGTTTCAAAGGTGGGGAATGGGATTAAATCTAAATAAGATGTGTGAGGTGATCTTTCCCTGGTTCTTTATTTCAAATACATGAGTTTCTTTTTTTTCCTGTTATCTTTTTTCTGAATTTTTATTTAACCTAGTGTTTACCAACATGCACTTTATTTATCTTGTTTGTAGTTTGTCTTCCCCATTAAATGTAAGCTTCTTCAGGGAAGGGAGTTTGGTTGCTTTTTCAGTGCTGTATACTCAGCAAGTATTCTATATAGTAAACATTCACTACGTGCTTGATTAATAAAAACTCCATTGAACATACAAATATGCATATGTCTAAAAGCAACAGACATGACTATGCAATTTTAAAGACATGTTGGCAAGTGTGTGTTACACATAACATTTGGCTAAAATAAGACCAGGTTCTTGAGTTTCATTCCTGCACAGAGTACAACTAAAAATTTAAAGGCAGATTCATTAATATTTTAATATGGTCCCACCATTCTAATATTGTCCCAACTCTACTATGGATATAATGTTTTGTCCACAAAGTAGGTTCATGTTTTCCTTATTTACTTCCTAAGCCTAGGAAAGGTTTACATTGAAAAGACTGGATCTTCCTCCAGCCATGTTGCTCATGCAAGGTCCCAGAATGTTGGCCAGCTGTTGCCAGTGCCTTTTCCTCAAGACAATCTCTCCATCATGCTGGATGTCCTCAGTGAATCACTAGCAGTGCTTTTTGTCATGAGATCTTCCTGGGATCTTAGAAGCCAAAATATATCAAAATTATTTGATATATTTGAAGTATATCAAATAATTTTAAAGCTAGATGAGTATTACAGAACACTTAGTTCAAGGGACAGAGAGGAAAAGAGAGGAGGACTAAAGAATTTCCTGTGCAAGAAACTAAAATACAAGGGACAAGATAATGTAAAGCAGGGACACCATCCAGTTCTTGGATTTATATTTCAGTGAATGCCTGTCAGTCATTCTCAACCTGTTATTTAAGAGCGTAGCCTGGCAGCTTTAGAGAAAAGCAGAGTGACCCTGTACCCATGTGTTATGATTTAATTGGTCTGGAGTGAGGCCGAGGTGCCAGCATTTTCATCAACCACATAAGTGATTCTGACGTGCAGCACTGAGATCCACTGAATTATACCCTGGCCAATTTTAGTGCATATCCAGCATATGGCCATTTCTGGACCCATTGAAATGGCAGATTTGACTTACTTATCTATACTGTTGGGAGAAAAGGCAAATCCTCAGATTAACATGTATGGATTATAGCTATGTTTTCTGTGGTTGGTTCCTACTAATCATACAAACTACGAAATGTGCCAGGTTTATTGTCAATATTGAGCACTAGGCTGTTAATCCCATGACTACTGATTTTATTTTTTCCTTGTCTTTGTAAGTTTTGTGAAGGAAATATGAGGGAAGAAAAATATAAGCAAAAGTGTGACAAGTAAGCAAAAGAATTGTGCAGCTGGGGATGCTGGCACAGAAGGGCAGCGAGATTCAGAAAAGTGTTGAACAATACTACTGGAATACAGGTAGCTCCTCACTTACAATGGTTGTTCTTAATGATATTTTGACTTTGCAACTGAAAAGAAACGTACATTCTGTGGAAACTACACCTTCAATTTTAATCTCTTCCAAAGCCAGCAACTTGCAATCTGAAACTGTGTCATGGTCCAAGCAGTGGCAGCAAACTCTGCAATTATTGGTGACAGGCTCATGAGGGTACAAAACAGACACCTTATATTGTATTCTGTTGCTAAGCCATGATGTCAAGTTAGGTGACTTGAATGCATTCTCTGCTTATAATATTTTTAGTCTGCAATGGGTTAATAATAGGGCATTATCCCATTATAAATTGATTAAAAAAAAAGGGCCAGTGAGATAGCTCAGTGGACTAAGCATCTGCTTAGCCAAGTGCAGGGACCAGGGTTCAATCCCTGGTACCATATATCATGCCAGCCCCATCCCTGGGCATGCTGAGCTGGCCGCCGAGACTGGGCTTGGTGGTGCATACCTGTCATCTCAGTGCTAGAGAGGCTGAAAACAGAAGGATCACTAAGAGTTCAAGCTGTCTCATGAGACTTTTACCAAATGCCTTAAAAAATAAAATAAGAAATATCTGCATCTCTTGAGTCACCTTACTTTCCTCCAAGATGGAAAACCTACTTAAGTATAGTTATAGTGACCCTTCACTTACACAGCCTCTTAGCACAGTCAAGGAAGAAATTGATACTTATGTGCATAAGAATATCAGCTAAATTAGATACTAGTAAGTTTTGGGGTCAGAATCAGGAAATAACATACATCACTAATGTGCTAAGAGTAAGATTCAGATCGAAAGAAACACTCTTTAAGTACCGCCCTTCCAACTCGGTGAGGTGGCACAGGCCTATAATCCCAGCATTTCGGAAGCTGAGTCAGAAGAATCACTGTGAGTTTGAGGCAAGTCTGGGCCACATAGTGAGACCCTGTCTCAAAATATCAAAATAAGCAAGCAGACAAACAACCGTCAACAAAAACAGCAACAACAACAATAATGTTAACGAAGCTATCCTTCCCCCAGGAATTCTGCTTGCATTTAGTGTATAGAAAACATTTTGTGTTTCTCTTGATCAACACAGTTACTATAGTTTCTAAGTCAACTGACTTAATCCACTTCGTTTCTGGGCTTGATCCATTGGATCTAACCATTTGTCACTTATCTCACTGGCTTTTATTTTGCTGTGGCCCCAGGGCTCTACCACACCCAGCTTGGTGCTTTAGGTTCTTCTGCAATTTGGCTGCTGCATGTTCTCCAGAGGCCTATGTGTTAGAGGGCCTGTCCTGACTTTAACACTCTTGGAAGCAGTGGTACTGGTAAGAGGCGGGGCCTAAAAGGAGGCCCTTGGCTCACTGCAGGGCATTCTGGGAATCCTGTGTGTTCATCCTGCTCACTCTGTTTCTCAGCTCCTGAAGTGAGCAGTCTAGGCTGTCCCCTGCCCCCATGATGATGTGATGCCCTTGCCAGAGGTCCACAGAAATGGGGCTTTTAACCTCACACCTGCAGAAACTTAAGACAAATAAACCTATTCTCTTTATGCATTGTCTTAAGTACTAAATTCTAGTAAAAAGAATCTTATGAATAGAGATTTCTTCTTTGACACATTTCTATCTATTCCAGAAATTTTTTAAAAAAATCATAATAGTAGACTTTTGGAACTATGATTGTCTTCATTATTCACCATACTCCAAAGAATGCTTCCCAAAGGCAGTCTTTAGATGACTGGATGACACTGGCAATTTAAGACAGTGTGAGCAAAGTACCAACTGTGAACTGAATTTGGATCTGACAGTGAAATACTTCAAGTTAAATTTAGGAGTTTATCTTTCTAGAACATGTAAGCATAATTTTGTAAGTTGCTTTTGTCTTTCAGGTCTTTAGGTTAGTCAGGTATCAAATGCTCCTGCCCCCAGCAGAATTAGTCTGAGGTTGTGCAAGCTCTCATTTTACTCCCTAGGATCAGCAAATCCTGGAAGCCTCAGGTCAGTGTCACTCTGCAAACTCAAGGCAGCAAAAGCATCACTCATCAGAAAGGCATTTTCTGTGAGACAACATCATCCCTCCCTGGATACGAAGCTTTCAGAATTGACAGGTGCTCCCAGAACAGGCTTTTAGGAAAAGTCAGCTGGATGACACCACTGAAACGTGGGTGCCTGGTGGCCTGAGGTGAAAATGCAAATTTATTAATAGAGGATGAGGTGTCCACAGAATGATGTCAAACTAGAAAAGCTGAAAAACTACCTAATTGCTTGTTAGCTTCAGCTCTGACATCTTTCACCTGATCTGGTCCTTCCTGCAACAGAGCTGCTCGTGCCTCCTTTCACAGACAGATTTTCAGAGACTTGACCTGAATGTGCTCCTCCTCTTTCTCTTTCTTTGGTACATTATATCTTGTCATCATTGAATTTTACTTCTGCTATCCTGATTCTTTGCAAATTATGCCTTATGCAACATCTTTATGCTGCTTTCACCTAACCCAGTGGGTTGTACTCAGTAGATTAAAAAAATGTGTTAATTCACTAGATGTTTTAGTTGATGCCTTATATTATGAGACCACTCCTAGCCTCTTAGTCAAAACTTTGCTTTATCAGTAGTGTCATCCCTTCTCCTCACTTTCTTGAAACCATCTTTACCTTTGTGGGGTGCTGGAATCAAATGACCAAAAGAGGTCAAAATCAAGTGACATTGGCAATAATTAAATCAACACTTAAAGAATGCGTGCGGATTTGGTGGATTGAGTTAAAAGTGTTTCTAATCTGCCTAATTCCATTTTCCCTGATAGTTCATCTTTTATTAGACAAAATTAGGATAAAATTGGAATAGACCAATATTAAAGTAATTTATAAAGTAACTAATATACATATGTGTGTGTTTGGTCTATATGCATGCTTAAATTTTAAATTTAACTGATTGTTCTCATTGTGGGAAGATAAAATTAATGATATTTGTATGTGAGCATTCCTAAAACCTCCCAAGCCCAGATGAGAAGAGGGCAGTTACACATCCATGAAGAAGAACACAGACAGTGAAGCAGTGTTATGTATGAAAAGACTGTGTATAAGAGAAGCAAAAGAATGAGGGATCAATGAAGTTCAAGGGTGGGCATCATGCTGGATTATAAGCAGGGATCATGTCATACAGAAGCTTCTAGAAATTTGGATGTTGTTCTAAGAATACTGGGATGACATCTGAAGCTAGGAATGAGGCAGTGGAATTATCTCCTTGAGTTTATAAATAGGTAGTGGCTCCCATGTGGGGGTAACTAGTAGTGGAGTAGGAAGAGGAAGTGAGTGGCTGTACAGTCCTCCAGAGAGTGGCAGGACTTCCCTCTGGGAGCAGTCAAGGAGCTGAAAGTATTTAGATATACGTATCTGAGGAACAGTCATCAAATATAAAAGCTTTTGTGGATGTAAAATACTGTTTATAATTTGACTACCATCCTCTGTTCTAACTTACATTTTAGTTCTATGTGCCCCTAGGGCTTAGTCAAGCTCTGTGCATCCCAGAGCTCCTCATGAAAGTGTCTCATCTGTATAACTAAATCTGCAAACTTTTTATTGTAGCATGCATTTAAAATGTGTGGCCATTTATTTTATACATTGTATAGTAGTAGAATATGAATTCATAAGGTAATATTAGTAAATTTTGAAAAACATAAAAAGTGAAGATAAATGAAAACTTTAATTATTTCTGCCTCTCTTGTGGTTATCCAGTGTGCCATGCTATCAGTATAAATGCTTGGTGAACATATTTCTGGATCATCAAGTTCTACTGACTCTTTAAGGTTAATATCAAACTGCTTCCCTATGAAATCTCCCTACAACTTCCTTTATTCTGTGTCCTACAAACATTTAAATTTTACTATCTTAACTAAATTTAACATTTGTCATAGCCACAGTACTACATATTACTAGAATGGCAACAATAATTTTAAAAAAAAATCTTCCTCAATTATTAACACAATAAATTACCATTGTGAAAATTGAATCAGATAGTAGGATATCAAAAAGTGACATGACCAGTAAAACTTGTTTTGTAGAACTGATATTCAAGGGAGGACATGATAGAAAATAAATAAATACTGGATTAAGATAACTTTAATGGAGCAATGATAAGTTCCCATGGAGCAAACCATGTGGTTAGGATACTGACCAGTTGATACCATGTATAAAGGTCACTGGGAACTTGCTACTACAGTTCTATATCCTGGATGATAAGGAGTCTCAAAAGTGTTAAGCTCAGTAGTGATGAGTTACAGATATTTGGTTTTCTAGGTATGTGGGGTTTTTGGGTCGTCATCTACTTCACTCTATCCTTACCTCTACTGTTATTAAGATTATTCAAAATTCATTCATCATAGTGATCAATTCAAAATTTGAAAAGCTAGCCAGCTCATAAAATTTGTAAATCAGTATAGTAAGTCAGCAAGGCTAATGCTAGTTGACATAACAAGGCCTCAAATTTCAGTCACTTAATGTGTGAGAAGCAGATTTCTTATTTGCATAACAGTGCGAGTGTTCTTTGCTGGTCCATGACCTTTTGAGACTTCAGACTCCTTTCACCTTTTAGTTTCATTCTCCTCTAAGACATGAGACTTCTCCACATTCAGGTTGTCAATGTGGAGACAGAAAGGGAAAGTCATATGTGGGAAGACATCACGGGCCTGCAAAGCAAGTGGTACACACACATTTTAGAAAAATGAGCCTATGTCTCTGCAGAAGTTGCTGGGAAATATTTTCCCTCATAATCTTGGACCAAGTGAAAATGGATTTTGTGAAAAGATAGTAAGTTTTGGCCACAGACCACTTCTTCAGAATTTCCTCAGGTCAGAAAATTATTCATATTTGTCACCACAAAGCTAACAAGAAGTGGGTGTGATTAAATGGGAGGGACTTAATCACCAGCAATTATTTTCTCTGGTGTAGCTCACCATCCTATAGTTAATTTCACATGCCCAACTTGTTCTCACAAACTGTACTATTTTCACAAATCCACAGAATAAATCAGAATGCAATGATGAATTACAAATATAATATTTCAATGCAAAACTTCTTGCCACAAGTGGAAATTCATAGCGTATACTTTCCAGCTCATTAAACTCAATGCCTCAAAATAGACAGAAGCAGCATCTCTTCTTCAGATAAAGGGATGGTTGGCTACACTAACTGTGAAAATAACTTTCAAAGAAATGTGTAAATTTATTCAATCATAAGCTCTTTGCCTTATGGTGGTGCTACAATAATCATTGCTGTTTATTGCTACTTGAAATTTAGAAAAAAATCAGACTTAATTTTTCAACTTGGTTATATTGGTAAAGCTTTATTTATCACTTGTTAAATTTGAGAGTGTTTGATGTAGATGAGTAGCTTGAGAAATCTCAGTTTCAGTGTTTTGATTTTTTAACTTATTGTGTAATATCTGCTCAGAATTCTTGGAAATTTTGGAATTG